>JAOTAV010023719.1:0-22176 GCA_026546445.1 Cyclargus thomasi
TTCAATATTAAGTGTTACCAAATTGGCCCCTACTCAGCATGTGTTGCAAACACAGTTTACAACGCTGGTTTTCAGTACATGTTTATATAATAGATTGTAAGCGAATCAACTCAAAATCAAATGTGTTTTTAAAACGCTGTGTGACTTGTACTTTAAATTAAATAAAAATCATATTCGCGAGAACACATTTAAATAATAGAGACAAAAATTATATAACAGACAGATACATTTTATAAAGTTGCAGCACTCAATGTCGCCATTTGCCAATGACAAACCAGCAAGCCACGCTTCAAAATTGACGTATGTAAATGTCAAATTGTGTCAAATTGTCAAAGCAAATGTAGCGAATTATCTGTCATCGTATTTAATTTTACATTTAGGATAGTTTACGGCGGCATAATGAACAAAAAGTGCTGTAATTTCTTAATATTCTCGCTGCTAGTGTGTCCGATACTGGCAGAATGGAACACACGGGACTACGTTCGAAGAGAACACTCGCTAACGAAACCGTACCAGGGTGAGTGACCTGTGCCAATGACTTTGTACTTACAGAATTCCTCAAATCATAAATTACATGGTCAATTTACAGGCAGCGGAATGTCTGTGCCGTATTGGGACTTCCTAGGTAGTACAATTGTCACTTCCAACTATGTTCGCCTCACCCCAGACTTGCAGTCCAAAGCCGGCGCGATTTGGAATACAGTGGTAAGCAAAACACACCTTTATGTGCTTGCGATTAAAAACCAAACCTACAAATACGCATTAAGTTTAATTTAATTATATTTACACTACTTAAGCCCAGGGTGTTCAAGTTGTAGTTTATATTGATGAACAAGGTTTGTTGGTAAGGTTAAAAGGTATTTAAATTATTCTAAAGGTATTTTATTTTAGCTGCAGTGTTGTTTGCTTAGAAACAATAAAGTATGAACCAAAAATGAAAGAGATATTATTATCTGTAAACATGTACAGTGTAACAAATGTACATTCCATTTTACATTGTGGATTTTAAAATTAGCAAACCTGACTTGGTGCAGGTGCAATATAATAATAGAATGTACTCGGCTTAATTACTAATTCTGATAATAATAATATCTATGAACGCTTCACACCACATTAATCTCGTACCATAGTAAGTTCCTAAAGGACTTGTATTACTGGTACCAGTCAAGGGAATTAAATTTAACACTTTTTAATATTATACATATGTTTTACATTTTCTTATAAGATGAACATATTAATTACACAACCAAGACACAGAAACTAACCAGAAACATTGAAAAACTTTCTTCTTAAGTCAACCCACAACCCCCAGCTTGAGCTGCCAAAGTGCTTGCCAACTGAGCCACAAAGGTTATATACTTTTTAAGTAGTTTAAAATCCAAGCAAGCATGTATGCTTTCAGCTATAGTTGAAGCAACTGTAGCTGAAAAATTAATTTTAGTAGGGCAAAAGCATTCAATTTACACATCTATTTCATATTTCATACACACAAAGGTACAAAAATGTAATCCAGCCATTAAATATTAAATGACTTGCTTAGAAAGTTCGGTAGGTATCAAAGTGTATGCCATGGATAAAGTAAAAGATTACAGATAAAACTATTTTTTAATATCTTATCTAAGCTCCCTATGTTTATTCTTAGGGTTCCTTACCCAAAGTGTAAAAACGGGACCCTATTACTTAGACATCAATGTCTACATGTTTGTCTCCAGGATGTATCTCTAGTCTCTAGAACAATAATAACCAGAGATCTGAATATATTTTAACCCATAAAGTAGAATTACAATTAGGACTTTTATCAAAGTTATTTAAGAGGTTAAAATTTAGGTGTCCTAAAGTCTTAATGAGATGCCAATTTTATTTATAAAATGCCAGTTGGACCTAGTTCTGTAGAAAGCAGCCAAGTGAAGGGCAGAGTGCCAAGTGCAAGTTTTCTTTTGACATTCGACAGTGAATGTGCTTTGCGTTTACTAAGATTTTTATATGGGAGTTGTACATGTGACTGTGAGCATCGCCAGGTGGCGCTGTACAAATCACATATAAAATCCTATGTAAAAAAAAATCTCACACTCGGCACTCTGAATGTTTTCTACATAAAGGATGTCAAAATAGAAGTCTAAATTGCAAACATTTTAATGTTAAATGCTTGTCAAAGAGAAGACATGCTCTTTCAATAATCAAAAAGACACACAAGCATAGGCCTAAACCTTAGAATGTGAATTGAATAATCCTAGTTAACAATGTCAATATTATCCCAAATATATTTGTTCTTTTATCTAAGTTTAACAATACATATTTTCTACTATAATTCTTTATGTCACGCACAATAAAACTCAGCAATTCAAATGCTTATCACTTTTATTGTGCATTGCCCTTCTTATTGTGTTACAGTAGATTAAGATATTATTGACAACTTTGTTGTGATAGCCGATGAATCCCATGACCCTCAATTGCATGTCTGTTGTGCAGTAGGGAATCATTAAACCTATTTATATATTTGATGGGTAAAGTGAAAAAACTTTTAGGGCCTGTTTCACGCTTACTGATAAAATTTCTGATAGGCTATCCACAACTTTGTTTGCTATTTTCCAACATCTGTTAAAATGAAGAAAGAAAATGTAGATAGACTATCCGACACTTAACAATAAGGGGTGAAACAGGCCCTAAAACTACTATTTTTAAGAATTATATTTGTGGCAGAAAGGAAAAACTTGCAACCCTCTTTACTAAGCATATTTAAACCAAAAACAAGATATAGTCTATTCAAAATAACTTGGCATGGAATTTCTTGCAAATTTTGATGAAGTTTTGTACCAAATAACGGCGAATGATGGTAGACTAGCTGTTACATATTAAGCGGGCCATCACTAATTTAAACTAACATTCATTAGGTCTTATCAGTTACCTCTATATCACGACCCACTTTACCTTATTTGCATTTAACGTTATGCTCGTATAACCTGAGTGTGTTAACCATATGTATACTCATGTAAAAAGAAAAATATTTTTAGTGCGAAAGAAACAATCTTGTTTCCCTTCCCGGAATAAAGTAGATGTAAGTAAATTATCTTATGCCTGCGGCTTCGATCCCATGAAAAAAATATATTTTGAGAATTTGATATTTTTTTCAGGCCAAAAATTGCCTATGTCACTCATGGAGAGTGACATAGGCAATTTTTGCTTTCAAATAAGTCTGTGCCAAAAATCAATGCGACTGGTTGCATTGTTAGGGCGTGAAGGAAGGACAAACAAACACATTTCCGTGCTCCTTTTTTAAATGCGAAAGCGTGTCTGTCTCTCTATCTGTTACCTCTTCGCACCCAAACCACTGAACCGATTTTGCTAAAATTCGATACGGAGATAGCTTGAGAAAGGACATAAGATCATTTTTATCCCGGATATAAATAGAATATACGGTTTCCGCGCGATAAACGAATTTTGGCGCAACCTAAACTCCGTTCCGCCAAAATTCTTTTACCTATATAATGTTAAGTAGAATTTCGGCGCAAGACTTTAACATTTGGAATTTCGTTTCTCATAAACTTTAATCAAGCTACTCAATGTAAATGGAGATAAATTATAGTGAATCATAGTTTAAAACATGACTTCGCAATATCTTAGTCTTGTGAACTTGAACGTAGGACCTTGCACTCTTGGTCTCATATTTACACACAAAAGGTCAGATCATCATATAGATTGCAATTTACATATTCAATGCATTTGTTTTCCTATTTGTTCTGTACAGGTTTCGATGTTGTATAGAAACATCTAGATTGTAAGTCATAATTATGATTTAACATACTGGATTGATAGCTTAGTATTGTGACATGCTATTTTTTAAGATCAACGTAACTTCTTTTTACCCGACTACGCTGAAGGAGAAGGAGGGCTATATTTTTAGAGAGTATTCGCGCAGAAGGAAGGTTGTGTTTTTGGAGAGTATGTATTTTTGTATAATTGTTTGGCACGCTCTGCAGCCTTAACGGCTTGATTGATTTTAAAGTAAAAGGTATCGTTAGGTTCGTCTTTATAGCGCAAGTAACACAGTTTTTTTTTTATTTTTAATGTATTAACTACGGCCTACGGGTAAATGCCAATGTCAAAGTTTCCAAAACATTTTAGAGCGTCCGTGGTCTAATGGGTAAGAACCTTTGGTTCGCAATCGAGAGAGTGTGGGTTCGAACCCTGGCGTTGTACGGTAAACTCGTTCAATGAATGAGTTTACCGGTCGCCTAACTTCCGTAATCTCCTATCCCTATTCCCATTTCCTGTTTACTCATAAACACACTTGCGACTCTTCAAATGTCGCGAGTGTCCATGGACGACGGCAGTTGATTTCCATCAGATAACCCGCCTGCTCGCTTGCCCCCTAAATATCATTACAAAATTGTGTTGTTTAATTGCAATGGTCCCTGCAGTCGGGTTTTCAGTTTTTGGAAATGTCCAAAAACGGAAAACCCGACCAAAAAAGCTAAATGTAGCTTGTTATGGTTACTTCTGACTGATCAGTTTGCTGTGAATTTTCTGGGTCTTCAAATCTATCTTGAGTTTTCTACCTACGCTATAGCATTGCCCCTTTTATGTATGTTAAAAAAAATGTTAAAATAAATCTTTATTGATAAACTATGTGCTCTAATTAGTTTTTTTTTAAATAACAAAGCTATAAGCCTCTAAAGACTGGCATTAGACTTATATGCATACAAAGTTGATACAAAAGTATTGTATATGTATTTTATTTTCAAATTTTTTTCACTAAGTGATGTCTGCAACTCCGTTCGTTTTTTGCGGGGTAAAAAGTCCTAGTATGCCCTTCCCCAGGACGCAAAGTATCTCCATGCGAAATTTCAGCAAAATCAGTTCAATGGTTTGGATTTGAAGAAGTAACCGACAGCCAGACAGACACACTTTCGCATTTATAGTGTTAGGATGGATAATGTATTTTATAAGCATTCCCTGTAATAATACAACATACAATAATACAAATAAACTTATTCTTATTCTTATTTAAAGCCTTGGTCGTGGATGTGCGTTAAGTATGTGTAAAAAAAAATCTTAAATATGAGTATAGTATTAAAGTGTTAATTATATTTCCGTTGTCTGGTACCCGTAACACAAGTCTCTACCACGGGGCCAGACTGACGTGGTGTGAAGATATATTATTATTACTGAGCACACTTAACAAGCATTAAAAACGTTTAAATAAATTAAAACTGAGTTGCACGAGCTTACTTTAACTACAGCAAAATGTCAAATCTCTGCTAAGGTCATTATTGGATTGCATCGTTATAACAATGGTTAAAATGACGTCACATTCAACGATAACCGTAACCGGTCGATTTTGGTCGGTTATCGTGAAAGTTTAGCCAACAAAATATGTCAAAATAACTGTAAGAAAAAAAATATGGTGCAACAAACATTTGTCAAGTTCTGTGTTTAACGTTATAGTTACTGCTAAAGTTAACTATGACTGTAACTCCTAATTACATTGTAATAAAACATGTGGTGCAACTCATTCTTATTATTTCATTTCAGCCATGCACCACTCGCAACTGGGAGATTCAGGTTCAGTTTAAGGTCCACGGGCGGGGCAAGGACCTCTTTGGGGACGGTTTCGCGATCTGGTACGTGAGAGACCGCATGCAGCCCGGACCAGTTTTCGGCAGCCGAGACTTCTTCCAGGGACTCGCCATCATACTCGATACTTATAGCAACCATAATGGCGCCCATAATGTAAGTGGAATATAATTGTGTTTTCAATTAGTGTTATCGTACACATACAATATACATGCTAAAAACCATAATTTTATGTCTACAAAGGTTTAAGAAACTCTCTTCGTAATTACTGGCCGCTCTGGCACCAATATGAAAGATTACGCTATGGTGCTGTTAACTTACTCGGATACTAACAACATATATGAAAGATTAAAAATTCATTCATTTCCATAAACTGTTACTTGAAAAAATTACATTGTGAAAAAGTATATTCTTTCTTGTTTTAATTAATTGTTGTGAAATTAGTAAATTATACATTCCAGCATCAACATCCTTACATCTCGGCCATGATCAACAACGGCTCCCTGCACTACGATCACGACAGAGACGGCACTCACACACAGCTGGCGGGCTGCGAGGGCAAGTTCCGCAACTACAACCACGACACACACCTGTCCGTCGTGTATAGAGACGACACACTCATCGGTAAGTGTCAATACAGACAGGGACAGCACTCACACACGGCTGGCGGGCTGCGAGGGCAAGTTCCGCAACTACAAACACGACACACACTTGTCCGTCGTGTATAGAGACGACACGCTCATGGGTGAGTGTTAATACAGACAGGGACGGCACGCACACACAGCTGGCGGATAAATGTTTTTATCTTGCTTTAAGACTATAATTAGCTTTAAGTTTTACTTGCAATTAATAGACATTCAATGTTTATTTCCAGTGTCAACTGATCTTGAAGGCAAGAACGCTTGGAAGGAGTGCTTCAAGGTGGAGAATGTTCTACTGCCGACCGGCTACTATTTCGGCGCATCGGCGACTACCGGCGACCTGAGTGACAACCACGACATCATAGCCATCAAGATGTACGAGCTGGATCTACTGGACTCGGTATGTATTGTGGAAGTACTAGACCAGGACTTCCCAACTCGGGGGGGGCGTCGTGTCGTAGGTACATAATTTGTAAGCTTACAAAAAAATTGTAATTACAGTTTTCTATTATTAGTTCAAAATAAATTTGACTTTTCTGCGTATAATATAGTAATTAAGGGGGGCATGAAAATTAAAAAAAGTTCTATCCAGTATCCAACACGACGTGGACATGATTTATCAAACGGGAGCATATTTTAATCCGAAGAAAGATATTCCAATCCCAATTCAATGGTTTAAAATCGAATCTAAATCAGCTAGTAGTAATATATACCCTGACTGTTAACAAAATTTTAATAAAATTCTTACAGTAGCTGCGGCTTTAATTATGGGCAAACAGATGTGTGAAAACACTATGTGTGTGACACCGCTTTTTTTAGTGAATTACTGATAGGTAATGATGACTTCATCAGACCTATCAGTAATCCATGAAACGTCTAATATGCATTTTATTTCACAGCAAAACAGAGACGAGGACAGATCTCACATAATACCCTCAGCAGCTTCATACGAGGCACCTCGAGACCGCATTGAGGACGAGAAGCCAGCAATGTCCGGAGTTAAGACCTTTCTCACCATGATGTGTGTGGCCATCGTCATCATCATACTGGTGGTACTTGGTATCATGTGGTATCAGAAACGACAGGAGCAGTCAAGGAAGAGGTTATATTAAGACATTGGTGTAACAAGTATAATAAATTCAACTCAATTGTGCGCGCGGTCCCGCTGCGTCACTGCCACATTAATGAAAGTTATCTTTACAAGCGCACGCACACACATAGGGCGCTCGCACAATCTAGTTTAAGTATGTATAGAGTTGAAGCAATGACTCTTCAAAGCTATACGAGTTTTTATTGTGCATCCACTGTATTGAAGGGGACGAAGCGTTGCCGGCAATGCTGGACTTGGGATAAAATTTACTGCGGATGTCGTCATTAAAAAAAATACCGGTACCATGCGCAATAAAGGCCGATCCAGTGCACGGTAAAGCAACAAATTCGTGCATTCTGATTCTGTAGATGCCTTTATGACACAAAAGTAAGCAGACCTTGTTTATTGCTGTATAAATATTTTTAATGTTAAAGGGATGTAGCGACGTATAGTGTGTTCAACTGAATTGTGCGCGCGGTTCTATGTGTGTGTCCGGCTCGTATACACAATTTTCATTCGTGTGGCAGTGACGCGGCGGGCGCCGTCCGAGTAAACAAGGCTTACCCCCACATAGGGCTACATAAATATACAACCGTTTGATCAACCTGACAGGCTGATCCCTTCTCGAAACATTGCCAGTTACACTCTTGTATAGAAAAATATATCCATACCTATTCAAAGCATATTTATTGATAATAATTTAATTTTAAAAATTTCTTCTTAATTGTATCTACTTGAGCTATAATAGGTATGGAAATATAATTTTTGAAGTGTTAATTTGTCGTGGCTCGTATACGGGTGACTGACTCATTAGAAATTTCTCTGCCTTCCGCAATTTTTATTCTGATAATTGAAAAAACAATCGGCATTCAAATTGTGGACTGTAGTGCTTTGGGATCCATAAAGTACGTCACACAAATTTTATGGTTTTTAGAACCCTCCTCCCCCTCCCTCCCCCCTGTCACAGGAGGTCACATCCCTACACAAAATTTGAAATTTTACACCTAAAAATTAAAACCACATCTGATGTGACGTACCATTCGGTCTATCTAGGTGGTAGGTAAAAATTGAGAGAATATTAAGGACCACTTGGGCATAAATTGACCAAAAGCATTATAGGGCACTTTGGGAGTCATATTATCTTTTGCCAACTAACAATACTGGTATTATTGTTAGAATAGAATAAATGTAATTTATTTTTATTGACAGTTAAATATTCTAAAATACCATTAAAATATTCCTTTATCAAGTTAGCGATAATGGTCATTTTGTATCCTTTTATACGTAAGCAGTCATTACTATAAGATATTATGTTGATGAATTCAACTGATATTAGTCATTTTATTGATAAAATATATAATAAAAATGTTTGCTCCATTCCTGATTTACTTTCATTAATCTGAAATTTCTTAATCTTTAAATAGTGTTTACTTTATTTATGGATGGTTTACTTTATTTATTACAATTTGAGAAATTAAGTTCTTAATCTTTTCTCTGGTTAATTTTCTGAAATTTTCTCTTACAAAAAACTTTATTTTTATTTATATTTCAAGTTCCTGTAATCAACGCAATCTCTTGATACCACATTATATTTAAGTATTTTCGTTAGGGACGATCATTATTTGTATCTTATAATATTCCATTCCCAAAATATTTTTGTAAATAAATTCTGGTATGTCTGCAATATCCATGACACGCATTACACATTTTTATTAAACATTTCTGTTGTATAACCAAATTATACAACCCAAATATTTTGTATAGTATACTTAATACCCAAAATATTTTTCTTAATAACAGTTTTGTATTTCTTGGGCAAGCGAGTACTAAGACTGTGACTATCTCAAACCCTAGTTTTAGTACTGGGTTCTGATAAACTAAGGCCCTGTTTCACCACTGTTTGGCTATCCACAACTTTTTTGACAGATTCTCCATATAAAATCTGTCAAATAAAGTTGTATCTGTCAAATAAATAGACTATCTGTAAGCGGTCAAACAGGCTCTAATTCTACTGTTAAAATTACCAACTAAACAAAAATGTATGTAATTTTATAAAAAAAGTGAGTGTACATTTGGAATTGGTGTATGGTGTGTGTTCTAAATAAAAAAGTAATTTAAATAGTTTTGTTTAATATTCAGTTATTTTTATTCTTCTTTTGTCATAAACAGGATGTAACAAAAAGATAAATGTCCAAAAACAGAAACCCGACTGCAGGAACTATGTATAATAATTATAAACATCAAGCTATGTATATTTCTAGAATGGCTATTTAAAGCCCTTCATTTTAATTCCCTACTCGATAAAACTTTATGAAACCTTACAATGTTTACTTTAAATTCGGTCATTTTATTTTTTAATTTACTTAAGATGAATCTAAAGATAGTGCGTTAAAATCCATTAAGCCGTGTACTCGTTCAGGCTGCGGAGTACCAAACAATTATACATACATAAATACTCTCGAAAAACAACCCTCATAGTGCAGTCGGGTAAAAAAAATAATTCTTTAGGGTGTTTGAGTTCCTTACACCATTCATTTTGAAAGTAGCAGCGCTAAAAAGGCTTTTTTGTGATGTGTGTAAACACCCAAAAGTCTGTCAACCGTAGTCCGTAACACAAGACAGGACGGGGTCAGACTGACGGAATTTGAAGCGTTTGTAGATATTAATATTTATAGCCGGTGACATTAATTATTATAACTCCCACACTCGTATTGTCACTTTGTTTTGTTACACCTTGTATTTTCATCAATAGAATTGCTATTAATCATTGTTGTATAAGCATGAATTTAACGTGGATAACGCATTTATAAATTTGAAATGCTTTTATAAACTATATACCCCTTTTCTTTCACCGACCTCGGTTTTATAAACAATTCAAGGTTCAAGGCCCAAGAGGCAAGAGTCTGCTACATCCTCAAACTCCATTAGTTTTGAGCTAGAAAAATGCTATTTTTGTACTCTCAAAACTCCATACCAAGTTTTAGTAAAGCCTCTAGAAAATCGTAAAAAGAATTTTATTTCCCGCCTTTAATGCTCATGGTTAAAATGTCATAACTCATAATGCCAATTGCCAGATGAATAAAAAAGGGTTTGACATACCTATGTAGACAGTTGGCACTTGTCACTTTGACATGTGACATTAGACATATTTAATCTGTGGCGTGACTGCATAATACCAGTGTTACCAACTAAGGGGTTTTCCCCACAAATTTAGGGCATAAATTAGCAACTTGGGACCTTTTTGGGGACTTAAAATATTTAGGGGTTTTCTTTACAACACAATCTAGAAAATTTAATTTTAATTTATATTATAATAATTGAAAATCCTATCCCATCGGGATTTTATAAGTTATAAGTATCAGTATTCGTTAATGATTCAATGGTAAAAAATCATGTAATATTGTCTATACATATAATAAAACATTAAAATTGGAGTGTCTGTATATTTAATATTTTTACAAAATAATCAAAAAGGGGTTGCCAAGAAACAGTAATAGAACACATATCGACAAAAAAAAATTGTCTGTTTGTACGCGCTAATATCAGGAACTACTGGATGGATTTAAAAAAATAATTTTCTGTTTAATAGCTATTAGGTCTGGGCAACAAATAGGATACTTTTTATCCCGGGAAAATATATGGTTCTCGTGTGATATACAAATTTTTGTGCAACGAAGTTGCGGGTACCGATTATGAATAATCGGCGTAGTCATAGGATATCAATACCACTAGTACTAATTATTTATTCAACTTTTGAAAACGTTGTTTTTCTATTTTGGAGTTGTTTTAATTATTAGGGGTTTTTTTAATTTAGCCTATTTTAGGGGGTTTTAACTTAGGTTTAGGGATATATATTTTTTTGAGTTGGTAACACTGCGTGATGCGAATATTGAAGGAGTTTGTTAAAATTTTGTGAATAAAATTAATTAAATTCTGTGCATCAATCAATAGTAAATAAACCTTTATAACAACTAAGGTTGTTTAAGATGGACGTGAAGTCCTACTTATTTTCTTGGGCCGCAAAAAAAGGATTAACACCACAGTTTGATATCCGAGCTACCGGTAAGTAAAACCCCACACAAATTCGAAGCTACAAAAGTTATTGGTTATGTTTTCGCATCTATTATCGACTGCACATCTGCTACAATCTGAAAATATGCATTCGAAGGTCCCAAACACCGACAGCGGTTTCTATGTGAGGCGAGGGTCGATGGCTACGCGTACGTCGGCGCTGGGAATTCGGCTACGAAGAAAGAAGCCCAGAAGAATGCGTCCCGGGATTTTGTCAACTTTCTCGTGCGATCTGGTGAGGTCCCTGCTTCGGAAGTGCCCGAAGACGTCCAGGTCAAGACGGAGGCCGACAATGCGCCGCCACCACCCAGCAACTACCAAGGCCAAGGAAATTATAACTATCAACAACAACAACAACAACAACAACAACAAAGACCAGTATTTCAGGTTAGGTTGTAAGAGCTAAAGATTCACAAACTGCATTGAAAATATCCCTATGTCTACAAATCCATTAATATATATAATTTGTCATCATACAGTTTCTTATACTAATATAATATTAAAAGAGTGTATAAGTATTCAAGGTTTGCTGTTTTTTTTCTGTCATATTGAAAATGTCACATGATAGAAAAACAGAGAACCTTGAATAGTTTAATGTTGTATATAAATATTTTTATTAGTAAGGGGGATAATCTCTCAGATGTGGCATTTTCCTAAATAAATAAGACATGACCTGTAACCAGTTCTATATATCAATTTCAGGAAGGCATGAACCCTGACACAATGGGTCCAGCATACCAAGGCTATAGCGGAGAAGGTCAAAGGTTCACATACATGGACCGCCTTCAGCAGCAGAAGAATGTAGAGGAGGCGGAGGACTTGGATGTCAATGCCAGCCTCCATGGCAACTGGACCATGGAGAACGCTAAGTCAAAACTCCACCAGTTTATGCAAGTCAACAAGATTCATGCTGATTATGTGTTCAAAGCCGTTGGCCCGGATCACACTAGGTAAATGAGACTAAGACTAGAAAATTTTATTATAATGTGACTACACCAGTCCTACAGTACATGACACAAAATTCACTGCCCTAGAACAGACATTTCATTGCTGCGGGTGCCAAATTCTATATGTGTTTTTTTTATTTTTCGTTTTTTCTCTAAAAATAATCTTAGTTTTGTTCTGCTCATTCTAATAAAACCATTTTTGTAATGTACCATGTTGTGGTATCAATAATTTTGTATTTTTTTTTTTCAATCCAATAACTTGTTTTTTGTTGTTTCCCACAACCTGACCAAAATCACATATGGAACTTGGCACTTGCAGCTTTTACAGAAGTAAAGTTTCACATTGTGTCCTGTCTCTCCTTAAGTGTGTGTCCATACAGCAGATTCTAATTGTATGGATTTTGTCATATAATTATTTATTGATTTTACTCATATAATTCCATTTAGTACAGTAGTAACAAAAAAAATCCATGTGATTAAAAATGCAGTGCGGACACTCCCAAATTTAACTTATAACATTATTATTTTATTCTTTTATTTAAGCCATAGATTATTCATAATGATTGAAAAATCAATGGCTGATTTATTTTTTTTTATCTTGGAGAATGGCCAAGGTTGAAAAAGTGGAGTGGAATATTCTGATGGCTCTCATCTGAAAGGGTTTTTTAAAAACTAATTTTTTTGACAGATACAGAGACATAGAAGTTAATGAAATTATTATAAATTTAAAAAACATGTTGTTTATTAAAATATATTAAGTCAAAGCATAGAAATATCATTAGCAGTTTTTGTTTTTTTCAAATTGAGTTCCAAATCTTTGGAAGGATGAAAATTGCCTTAAAGCCTTTAGAAACATATTTTTATTAGTTGTTATATAAATAATTGATATTTGCCACTAAATATTCCACACCAAAATTAGTAACATGGGAAGCGAACTTTGCAAGTGTATAGCAAAGTTTCCTTCATAAAATCAAAAAGCTCCTCTGTGACAAAACAGTAACAAGACATAAGTTTAAATAAGCCAACAGTGAAAAAGCTGTGTGAATTTTTCTTTAGTATCTTATTAACTGGTGTCCTAGTTGATAAGATACTAAAGGCCTGGCAATATAATTTATAAGCAGGAAAAGTCTCGAGTTGTAGTTTCATAATTTGAAAACATTATTATTACCAATAAATAAGATGATGGCTCAATTATAAACATGAAATGCATGTAGCTTGTTTACGATAATATTCAAAACCTCATCAATAAGTATTTTGACTGAGGAGAAAGCTTAAGTAAAATAGCCAAGTAAAGAAAAAAAAGATCTTGTTTTTTAAGTTAATGGCGTCAGTTTATTGTTTTATTTAAAATATTGAAAGTGTAACACTCTACCTGCTTACAAATTAGATTCTATGATCAAAAAGAGAGACGAGAGAGAAATAAAAATTGTTATAGTAATTTTGCACTGTTGGCCGGTAATGATTGTCTTAGACTGTTTTGTACAGGGTGAGGTTTTTAAAATGATGTTCTTCTGCCATTCTCCAAGAAGTACCTGTCATCTATTATTATTGGTAAGTTTTTCAGTTCTTTGGTTCTTTTATATTTTATATGCTCAATAATTAAAAAAAAGAGGCATGATAACATAGTAAATTATTATTAAATACATGAGCATAAGGAGAAGACTTTATTGACATTGGGAATTTTTAAAGTGAGAAAGCTATGAATTACCAACTATTGCCCGCGGCTTCACTCCTGTTAAAAAGTACTTACAAACGTTCATCCACTATTTTATCCCCTTGTGTTTTTTTTTAGATTTTTTTGGAATTGTAGAATTTATAGAAATCCCTAGCGGATGTCTACGTCATAACATCTACCCGCATGCTAAATTTCAGTCCTTTCTATATATATCTAAATATATAAAAGTTTGTCAATTTCGAACTGAATTTTATTTCAATATTTAAAAAAAGACTCTTTTTTCACCCCAATGCTGTGCTATGTAGTCTAATATTGAATTTTGTGATGACAAGTGTGTTTACTTGTAAATTAAATGAGTTATAGCTTGACCACAAGCGCTATACGTCGCCTTGGGTATGAGCGCAATGCGACGGGGAAGCTTCCTATAGTCACCGGCCGCGATACCATGTCAGTTGGCCGTCAAATCTGACGGCAATAGTATTCTTACCAGTCCCACGTTCCTATGGCGCGGTAATGAGGTTGAGGTCAAGCTATATCACATGAGTTGGTTCGTTTTGATAATTGTCATCAATAAATACTGTTAATATATATAAATAATTAGATTACAAAATCCACGAACAATTTTACAGGAGTTTTTGCTGCGAGCTATCGATATTTGTCCGTCAACTGGGACGAAACGTGACGGGACGAGAGACAGCTTCCAATAAACAGACAGCTAGTAAATCGTGTGCGTTGTCTGTGATACGTCAGTTGTACCATCTTGGCGTTATAGAGGCATATAGTGGAACCCTGAAGAAAGACAGGTAAAGGACCATCTATAAATTATGTTACACGTAAAGGCCTCGAGGACCCCTCCTCGAAGTATGACATGGTGTGACATAGGGGTGGGGGAGTCCTTAGATTTGTGACATCACATTTCAAGTTTTGAAATTTAATTTCAAAATTTGAAATATTAATGCGGTTTTAATTTTGAGGTGTAAAATTGTATATTTTGTGACGTGACGTGAAAAGGAGGGGAGGGGTCTAAAGCCATGAAATTTGTGTGACGTACTTTATAAAGACGGTTCCTAAGGGCTTTGTTATATAAATTACAACATTACACACACACACACACACACACACACACACACAAAACCTCTTACTCAAACACATATACCGTCGTGGTTAAAAATTCGGCGACAAACGAAAAAGAAGACTTGCTGGAAACTATCGTCGCCCAATGCCCATAGGCTACTTTCTTCTTGTCTGTCCTGTAGCTTTACCACGAGTTTAAAGCAATTGTATTTGTCGATACTCGATAGCGACTACGAACATTTTTTGTATGGCAAAATTTTACAGCGCCCCTAGCGGTCACTCGCTGAACTAAAAATTGATTAGTCGTTATCGAGTATCGACAAATACTATCGCTACAAACTCATGGTAAAGCTACTGTTGGGACTTGGAAGAGGCACCTCAGGCGTTAGAAATATTCCACAGAGGAAATCCGTACCACCAACCCCAATCCTCGCTTGAAAATAGTAATCGGTCATAGATAAAACAGTAGCTGGGGCCCAGTAAGAGTTTTTGTAGAAACAACACAAGTAGTACTCATACTACCATTATTAGTGACTTTCGCCTTAACGAGTAAGATGCCGCTTCAACAAATTTGTATTTCTAACTATGGATATTTAATTTGTGAGATAATATGTATATAAATTGATTTGCAGATCCGCCGAAGGCAAAATGAAGCCATACCCTGTAGCAATCAGTCCAGAACTTGAGCAACAGCTAGCTAACACTCTGCAAGGTGTGAAAATGTATTTAATGATTATTCTATTATAGGTCGATATTATAGATAGATCAGCCTACATTGTCCATGCAGGCTTATCAACTGATTTTCTGACAAGTTGGGTGATCCATGCGTCGGATGAGCATGTAAAAGTCGATTCTGCGCCTGATCTCTCGCCAGGCGTGTCGTCATCATCTGGCTTACGAGAATAAACCAGTGGGACGGATGTTCAAGAGGATTTGAGAATGGATAAGTTTCACAAATTACCCAGCTGGGTAATGTTTGTCGGTTATAAATGCAATTGTGTATTTCTTACCTCCTCACGCCCACTAAAAAGATTTCGCTGAAATTTTGTTCCATAGATATACTTTGAGTTCCGTCCCGGGTGTCATCTAGATAAAAAGTATTTCAACATACGATTTATCTATTTAACCATTTCACAACATCTCACCATAACAAAAATATTACCTTCTCCGTCACAGAGCTGAACATAGAACCAGTCGACGTTAACACCTCCCAGCCTCAGGAGGGTGCGGAGGGTGTGACTCTCCTACAGCTGGACCGCGTGAAGGCGATGCGAGAGGCGAAGCCCGAGGCTACAGGGGTGGTGTCCTGGTCGCCCCCGCAGCCAAACTGGAACGCCTGGACCGGGTGTAATATCGGTAAGTGAACATAGAGGCAGTCGATTTTAGCACCACAAAGCCCCAGGAGGGTGTGACTCCTACAGCTGGATCGCTTGAAGGCGAGACGGGAGGCGCGGCCCGAGGCCACAGGGGCTGTCTCCTGGTCACCCCCGCAGCCCAACTGAATTGCCAGGACCGGGTGAATTATCAGTGAGTGCACCAAGAGCCAGTCGACTTCAGCACCACCCAGCCTCAGGAGGGTGTAACTCTTTTACATCTGGACCGCGTGAAGGCGATGCGGGAGGTGCGGCTCGAGACCACAGGTGTGGTGTCCTGGTCGCCCCCGCAGCCCAACTGGAACACCTGGACCGGGTGTTATATTGGTGAGTGATGGCTTTAGATTAGGATACGTAAATTAAACAAGGAACTTGCTAGATGGGGAGTGGATTTAGGTAGGTAAATCCCATGGTACTAATACTTTGCAATGTGGTTGCAATGTGATTTTCCTCATTTTTAAGTCGGTTAAAAAAAACAAGAATCTATTTGTTTTCAGACGAGGGTCCGCTCGCATCGGCAACACTTGAAAGTATCAGCTCAGACCTCGAGCGTGGACATCGGGACTTGTGTCAGAACAGTACTCTGTATCAGGTGAATACATAATCTATACTAATATTACAAATGGGAAAGTGTGTTTGTAGTCCTTCCTTCACATACTTACGAAGCAACTAATAGAATTGATTTTTGGCATAGACGAAGTTAAAAGGATGGATTATAGTAACATAAGCTACACAGTAAACACAAGCTAGTCATCCTAATATTATAAATGCGAAAGTTTGTATGTTTGTGAGTGTGTAGTTTGTTACTTCTTCTCACATAAATGGCTGGACCGATTCGACCGGAGTGTTACCGGCCTCACAGAAAACTGGCGTAAAACGGCGTTGTGCTGTGCTACGTTCAGTTAGTAAGTTTATCGGTGGCCCAACATCCCTAATCTCCTATCCCTATTCCCATTCCCTCATAAATGACTGGCAACGTACTTGCGACTCTTCGGATGTCGCGTGTGTCTAGGGGCGACGGCAGTTGCTTTTCATAAGGTAACCTGTCTGCTTGATTGCCCCCCCAAATATATAAAAAAACTATATAAAAATAATAATGGAGTCATGTAATATGTCTTTAGAGATAAATGTATTTACAATCATTATATATCACAGGAGAGTCTACGAGAGCGCGAACAGTTACCCGTGTACGCTATGCGCAACACGATCATGGAGGCCATCAACGATAACCCCGTCGTCATCATACGGGGTAACACGGGCTGCGGGAAAACTACACAGGTATGTGACACGCCATAAAGTTGTAGAAGTGTGATTTCCACATTAGCTGGGTGCATGTTGACATGCGGCGGACAAGACGTAGTGATTTGAGGTGTCAAATGGTCGGGTGTAATTTAAAAAGAGACAATTTGTATGTCACCGACCGCCTAGACGGAAAAAGTAACAACTCTTTTCGCCCCCGCTCCTACATTTCGCTGTGCACCATTGCACCTTTCACCTAGCAAATAAAATCGAAAAGAAAAAAATAAAGAAGCAAATAAAATCGAAAAAGAAAGAAGTTTTCAGCTGTGCCTAAGCATCGGAATCGGAGCGGACGGATTTGTTGCTTTGAGTGGATTTCTATAGTACTTCGTGCACTGGTTCAGTATTTTTGGACTTGACACCGGTATTTTTGCTGATGACGTCATCAACAATAAAAGATTCATTCTAATTCCGACGTTTCATGACGTTTTTGCAATGTGATTTAAGTATAAAGTTTAGCTTATAAAGCTAAACTTTTTATAAATGTAGGCACCTTTATTTCTGTCGCCCCATGTGCCAGGACGCCGCTGCCTATAGGCCATGGCCTATAACGGCTATTTATAAACCCGGGGCTAGTTCAACTTAAAAAGGCATTACACTCCCTCACATTTATTTATTTTTATATGTATTTATTTAGGGAGCAAACACAGTTTACAGTAACAATAATAACATAGTATTCATGATCAAAAGATTTTTTTTAATGTGTCTTTTTTACCAGGTATGCCAGTTCATAGTGGACGACTACATAGCTAGCGGGCAGGGGGCGTGGTGCAACGTGTGCGTGACGCAGCCGCGACGCATATCCGCCGTCAGCGTCGCCGAGCGTGTCGCAGCGGAGCGGTGCCAGGAACTTGGTGATAGCGTCGGGTTAGTTTATCCTACCTACCTTTATCTTAGTGATTAAATGTGAAAGCTTGTAAGACATTATCCTGTAACATACAGATATTAGCGAACTTAAATAATTGTTCCTAGACTTGCAGCATAACATATTACGTCAGAGTATATATTATGGAGCTTAAAAGTTTTAGTAGACTATCGCGTGGTTTTGCGACAAATTGTTAATGCATTTTTGTATGTGTGGGAAAGAGCTTGGTGGCCAAAGGAGGATCTTTCGACCGGGCGAGGTGTAATGCCCGGAAAGGCCGAAAATTTCAGCTGTCGTATATATACCGTCGTGTTTCGAAAACTTCAATAGCGCGATGCAGGATTATTACGCTTAATATGGGTACCGCCACGTATGCCAAAATTTGCGTGTCCATGCGTGCTTATACGCCAAAATTCGTATGTCAATGCGTGCTCGTCAATGCCTTTTACCCTCCACTGTAATTATTACGTTTGCAGGTACTCGGTCCGTTTCGAATCGATCCTGCCAAGGCCGTACGGGTCTATAATGTTTTGTACTGTAGGTGTGCTGCTTAGAAAACTAGAGGGTGGCCTAAGAGGAGTCAGCCATGTGCTTGTAGATGAGGTAAGTTAAACAAAAAATAATTTCAAAGTGTTTTATTCCGCTATTAAGTTGAGAAATGTCACTGTTGTTGTGAGATCACTCTGAGATAAATAACATTTCTCAACCTAATATTAGCGAAATAAAACACTTTGAATTTTTTTTCTAACACTGATAGCAGTACTCACTGACTAACACTTCTTTACCGATTTTAACCAAATTTTGCATGCATATTCAGTAGGTCTGCGAATCGGGTAACATCTATTTTACATCCCCCTAAATGTTAGGGGAAATTATTTATAAGGCAAAACAACGTTGCCGGGTCAGCTAGTTAAAAAATAAAAAGGTCGAACTCTTTAATTCATTAAAGTATTTAAAATTCGTCTTTGACTGATCTTGAAATTTTTTTTAATTTTCTAAGGTTCATGAGCGCGATGCTGACACGGACTTCGCGCTGATCCTGCTGCGTGACATGGCACACACTTACCCCGATCTCCGTATCATACTCATGTCCGCCACTGTCGACACCACACTCTTCTCCAACTACTTCGGCAATTGCCCTGTCATCGAGGTGAGTTTCATATGTCACACGAGCGTGACGTAGACACGGACTTCGCGCTGATCCTGCTGCGCGACATGGTGCTCACTTACCCCGACTTCCCCATCATACTCATGTCCGTCATCACCGACACCACGCTCTTCTCCAACTACTTCGGCGATTGCTCCGTCGTTGAGGTGAGTGTCATATGTCACACGAATGTGACGCAGACGCCACGCTCTTGTCCAACTACTTCGGCGACTGCCCAGTGATCGAGATGAGTGTCATACAACATTACGAGCGAGTCACGTTGATCCTGCCGCGCAACATTAGGCACACTTACCCCATAAACTCTACTTCCGGTTCGAGAGCTAATCCGGCGTAAGAACTCGCGTAGCCTTTTAGCAAAATTATTAAATTGTTATTAATCTGCAACAACCAAATGGCAATAAATATAATTTCTCAAAATAGGTACCTGGGCGCACTTTCCCCGTGCAGCAATACTTCCTAGAGGACTGTATAGAGCTGACCAAGTTTGTTCCGCCCACCGACACACGCAAGAGGAAGTCCTCGGGCAAGAAGGCGAAGGATGACGATGATGATGACGAAGAAGGTATGCAAACAAAGGGCTGTGACCTTGTGTCTGGCTGAGCGAAAAAAAATGTTATATGTATGGAAAAGCGTGCTAGCGACATCAGCTTGCCTATACAAATCACCAAAAAAATATTTAACATGTTTGTTTAGAACCGAAGAAGCTTATCACCTGATTGTCTGACAAGTAAGATGATCCATGCGTCGGATGGGCATGTAAAAGTGCAGTCCTGCGCCTAATCTCTTTTGAGATTCTGTGCCTAAGATCTTTTTTGACAGTTGTCTCGGTTATCTTTCCGATTAGTCTATGAGTATACACTTGGGCAATATTAAAATTAATACTGCCGGCCGCTGTCGCCAAAACTGGTGTTTTATTATAATGTTTGTTTTCGCATCATATGAAATTATTTGTTATTCTCTAGGCGGTGCTGGCGAGGGCGAGGACGACGAGGATCTCAACAAGAACTGCAAGCTTGCCGGCAACTACGCGCCGCAGACCGCCACCGCCATGGCTAAACTGTCAGAGAAAGACGTAAGTTTTTTTTTAACAATTCTCGTACCAGTAAACAGATGTCAATGACTTAAGGAAACCGGCCATGTGCGAGTCGCGGACGAAGGGTTCCGTACCAGTAGCGAGCAAAAAATTCTGAAAACGTGTTTCCGAAAGTTAAACTGCTTCAACAAGTCACGTCGTATCAAACTATAGCGCGATGTAGACGTACTGCTACGCTATTTGGTAATAACAAAGAAACTGGCAAAAAACAAGTTCATCGGTTGCTTCATTAGGGCGTGAAGAAAAGACAAACAAATAAATAACCAAACAAACACACTTATCATAGATGAATAAATGATTATACTATATTGTGCCAAATCACGGTTTCACGGGTGTAAAATTAAATTCATAATATATTCGTATTGATTCAGCAAATATTGGGCTGATCGAAGTTTCCTGATGGAAACTGATAATTGATACTCAACTCTTTAATTTATACTTGACTCTCTAATATTTAACTACTATTTCAGCTGAGCTTCGAGCTCATCGAGGCGATCCTACTCCACATCAACAGCCTCGGCGGCGACGGTGCGGTCCTCGTGTTCCTGCCGGGCTGGAACCTGATCTTCGCGCTGATGAAGCACCTTATGAGAAGCCCCGTGTTCGGAAACACTAGCAGATATGTCATCCTGCCCCTCCACAGCCAGATACCGAGGGACGATCAGAAGAAGGTGTTTGTTACACCGCCGCCGGGGATCACCAAGGTAATTGTTAAGTCTTACGACAAAAATTCTGATGTAAATAAAGACACTGTAAATCATCTTCAGTTTTTTGCATAAATTAAGAAATCCGCACCACAAAAATGTTTTGAAATCTATATTCTTTGACAACTTTACAGGTGATTCTATCGACAAACATAGCAGAAACATCGATCACGATAAACGATGTGGTATACGTGATAGATTCGTGCAAGGCCAAAATGAAGCTATTCACGTCGCACAACAATATGACGTCATACGCCACCGTGTGGGCCAGCAGGACTAACCTAGAGCAGGTGAGAGAATAAAGAGAGATGTGTATAAATAGATAGAGAGATTACGTGCGTATATGTGTGTTGGAGAGAAAGACAGATAATGTGGGTAGCAGATAAACGACTTCTTGTACGTGATAGACTTTTGCAGAGCCAAGATGAAGTTGTTCACGTCGCACAACAATATGATATAGACAATACCATGTAGGTCAGTAGAACTGTTCTGGAGCAGGTGAGAGACAAAAAGATAGAGATCTATTATATATATAAAGGAAAGTCGTGTTGGTTACACCACTTATAACTCAAGAACAGCAGAACAGATTTGGCTGAAAATTG
>JAOTAV010023730.1:0-22167 GCA_026546445.1 Cyclargus thomasi
GTAGAAAACTTACATCGCTAATATCTTACTTATTTCTCAACAGAATTCAGAGATTTTTTGTGATTCTGTATATCTTTCATAATAATTTGCATTCAATACATTTTGTTTTACACGCATATTCCCTATTATACCGAGTAAGTAGAGATAAAGTAAGCCGAGATGAAACTGGCTTAGCCATAATATAGCGTTGTCATAGAAAAATATCTCGACGCAAAATGTATGTTTAACTGAAATTTGTACGTGGTAATTTACGCATTTAGAAACTGACGTGAGAGTGACTTTCTTTCACCGGCTCCGAGACGTTTCCATTCCATAACATTTTTATTTGCATACAAATTAAAAGCCTACTGCATTTTATTATTGGAATCGAATAATCTGTATTGTCCATAGCGTACCTACTGATATTATAAATCTGTCTGTCTGTCTCTCACCGTCTTCGCGCCGCGCTGAGCCGTGTGGAGTTACTTTGAGTCCTCGGAAAGGACACAGGAAAGATGCGTCTTTTTTGTTTAAAAAAAAAACGTTTAGTTTTATTATTACAGTATAACCTCGATAAGTTAAAGTTAAAGGAAAACACAAAATATTTTAAGTCATAGACGTTTTATCAAATGTCTACGTTATAGATAGGTTAATTTTATTTTCATTTCATTATCGACTGCTTCTATAGCCTTTAATTTATCATATTTGCGTGCTGTTAATTTTCTTTTCGAAATCATTTTAATATAGTTTTTATCACACAGTACGTTATACGATATTTCCAGGACAGTGATCAAAAACTTATGATCCAAATGAGCCCTTACTTTAAGCCTAACCATCGTAAAAAAACTTAGTTAAAGAAGCAAACATCGGTGACAATTGTTTACCTTAAGTTTATTGAACACGTGCAAGTAATAAAATCGCCACTTTCTGCATTACACACTTTTAAAATGACTTATTAACATGCATTTTTTTAGTTTTAGACGTTGTGAAAACATTTATTTAAGTTACTGAGGGCCAACACAGTTATAATTTATTTAAGTTACACAGGTTGCGTATTATAAGTTGTAAAGGTTTTAGGCTCTGATGGTAAGGGAATATGTAATTTTTTGAAGTTTATAAAGCATTTTAAGTTATGGAGGTTTAAGTTATCGACATTCTTCTGTATTATTATAAGCAATTAATGTCTATAGTTATTAATAAAATAAAAGGGGCACAGGTCCGCGGCTATCCTTTTTGAAGAAATTTTTGAATATTGAAGAAATTTTATGAATTCTTGCAATTAGCAGGTGATTCCGAGCAATCCCGTGGGAATTAGCTAATAATGTTAACATATAATGTGCTTACAGAATTAAAAACTCTTTCATTGGATACCCCACACGACACTGTAAATTTTTCGTTCTTCACTTTAGGTCCCCTAGATGGCGTTATAGTCAATTTAACGCCATGTAGTCTACAACCAGCGGACAATCGAGAGGCTTCCAAGTACACCATCATTTGTCCAAATAGAATAAGTTGTTTTAAAGTTACGAGGGAACAGATGAACATCCATACCCACAAACATACATACAGCTCAAAATCATAACCCTCTTTTTTGCTTCGCTACCTAACTAAACCTTCTTAGTAGTTATAACCATAAAGGTGTAATCATCATGAGATGGTTAAATTATACCTCTATATATTTTGTGTTACGCTTTGTCCCATTTAGGTCCAAGAAAATCGAAAACATATTAATTTAAAATTTAGGAATAACACGCTAAGTATATGTTATTCCTAAATTATTTATCAAATTAAAGGAAGCAGACTAAGGAAGCTACCTAAATTGGCTACAACTTTTACCGTAAATTTAATTATACAATATTTAGTTTTGAGTAATTGTTTACAAATGTCATAAAAATAATAATATTTGGGAAGATGGTGTTGTTTCAAAACCAAGGGTGTGTGTGCAGGATGCACAAACAAACATACTTTCCGATTTATAATACTATAGTAATTAACTAGGACACTGAAGCCAAGCTAAAATTTTGAAGCATCATTTTCAACCTACATTCATTATTCAACTTACGTTACTTACAATGTACTGAACTATATTTTCTGACAAAAAATACAACAATAAGTACCCTTCAATTCCCGTTGCGTCACGGTGTGTAGGATCGCGTGTTGAGCCGTGCCGTGCCGTGCCGTGCCGTGTGATGTAATGCAGATCTAACGGGATATTATGAAGTTAATTATTGCGTTTGACCATAATATTTATAACGGGGCAAATTGAAAGAGATCCAGTTGACGGACCTATGTCATTTGGTCGTATGTCAATTCCATGTAAGTCGTAATCTGTCGCCTCAGTTTGACATAACGCGACCAAATTACTTAGATCAACGATCTGTATCGTTTTCAACTTCCCTGATTATACAACCAACGAGTCTTATAGAGCTTGGGTTATTCGCAAAAATCGACTAGGTAGTGCAGGATATGAACATTTTTATCGATTTGATGGATAGTGGATATAGATTCGGAATTATAACTTATTTTATAAGTTTTGCTTCGAAAATCTCTTAAAATCGAACGCTTCGAATAAGGAGGGCGTCGCTCCCCCACTCAAAACGTAATGAAAAATGGAAAGGCTTTCTAGAAACATTTTTGTTATATATATATGCATCATCGCGTACTTAACTATATATATATATATTTACATTCGTTTCAATATTTTATTTATATTATTGTTTTTTTTAATAAATATTGCACTTATTTATGGTACTGTTCATCTAAAATTCATGTGAAAACTTCTATAATTGTGTAATTTGAATTTAGAAAAACGATGATTCAAACCCGCTCAGCGCCATCTATCCGCGCTACATCAAACTATCAAACTTTTACTAGAAGTTTTCGCACCCCCAGCACAATTCCAGTTATATTTGCACGATATACATACATATATAATTCGGAACGTCGATTCCGAGTATACATGGGGCGGTTGGTCCGATGGAAGGGTTTTGCTCAGATTCCGGAGCGGGACGCCGCGGGCAACGTCATCCCGGCGTGGAAGCGGCAGATGCTGGCCAGGAGGGCTGCGGAGAAGGCGAGGAAGGATTTGGAGAAGGAGCTGGCTGGGGAAGCCGAGAGACGACGGGCGGCGTCCATACCGGCTTGGAAGAGACAGCTGCTCGCTAGACGGGAGGAAGCTGAGAGTAGGTTAAGGTGAGTGAAGTACATCACTAAATAACTGTCACTGAATGGAACATGAGTGGATGAAGCTGGTGACTAACATTTTTACAGCATTCGATTCGTTACTTAGACATTTTTTCCTGTATTACTTAAACAAATCTTGTGGCTTACTTTATCGTCGAGTTACATATACGTGGAAAGTTTTATAGAAACTACAAGGGACTTTTTAGGGTCGAGATAGAAATATTACAAAGCTTCGTAGGTAGGTCGTAATAGAAATTTTGCTCTACAATTCGTTTTGTTAAAAAATCTAACAGTTTTGATAAAAAAGTTGCATCAAAATCAATTTAATTTGATTGTAAAATCACTGTTTTGCAAAATTAATACCTAGTTATTTACAAGAAAATTGACGAGATGAATTGCTGTTAGCGATATTGCAAAGTGACCGTTTTATTTTATGCAGTATTTATATTTTAAATTGTTTTCCCGGTCCTACACTCGGAAATTTATACAAAAACGCGAAAGTTATTTCTAAGTAGTAAGAAAATGGTTTAAAAAAAAGAGAAACTTATATATTACCATAGAGAAATTAATTTAAAATAATTGGTCTATGATATTACTATTATATTAAATATGTTGGTAATTCTTTTAGCTATTATTTTGTTGTATCAGATCTGTCAACAAAGTTGATTAATTATAGATAGATGGCGGGGTTCTAATTAACCCAGCAATGGCGTAACTATACCGTTCGAGGCCCGTGGCCAATTCGTTTTCGTTCCACTATGTCAATCCAATACAAAAACACGTCAAGCGATTATTGTAATAAATAATCGCTTGCTCGCTACCGGCTGGGGGCCAGTGGCATTTTGTCGGCTTGCCACCTAGTAGTTACGCCACTGCAACCCAGTCAACAGATGACTAACAACTTGGCAAAAAGAGTGCATTTCAAATGGAGCGCTTTTCTTTTATTAAATAAAAATGATAATAAAATAAAACCAACTCTACGCCAAGATTTCAGCAGCATTTGACAACAACTTTTACGTTGCCATTAAAAAAAAATTAAATTCCAGTTGTCTTTTTAGCCAATCTGTACATTAAATTACCAGATTTTCTGTGAGTGTAATGATGACGATGTAATTCCAGGCACTCACTGTACACGCCCAAGGTGGAGGAGGGCGGCGAGTGGCGGTCGTTCGGTCGGGCGGTGTCCATAGACAACATCACCAGCTGCTACGACCCTCCCCCCGCGCCGCACCGCGCACCCTCCGAGATGAAGCTCAATACGGATACGTGTAACGGTACGTTTATCATTTCTGAAACCCACGAATAGTTAGCACCAGATCCCGCTATTTCGCCAGTCCAATCAAAATAATAGTTGCGACCTTTTACATATACCTTACTCCATGGTGGTGTAATTTTAACCTATAAAAATCTCAATTTTGCCGCCCCGGGTTTTTGCCCTTAATCCAGCTGCAATTAATAGGAACCTTCGTCGAATCTTGGGACTTCGCCTGCGTTAATTTTCACAGTTTTCTATACAGGGTGTAACAAAAGTAACTTATATAACTTGTGGGTTTGTTCGTGTTCATTATAACATAACTCATTGTGAGAGTAAAAGAGGTGAAGGCGAAAAATTTTTTTTTATTTATTTTGGCAAACTTACGTTAATTGCGCTTTTTTACGCTTGCCCATAAAAATCGTCAGAGCGGCGACTCCCACAGTCATCTTTCTATAAGGGATACAAACCTTACAATATTATAACTTTTTTGTGTTTACCGTATTATGGGTTTTTGACTTTTGTGAACAAGAACGTACAGAATAATAACATTTTTTAATTTATCAGGGCACGCCACAACGAACGGTAAACACGAGGAAGTAGAAGAAGAAACCGCCAAAATTATACCGTGGCGGGCACAACTGCGCAAAACCAACAGCAAACTCAACTTACTCGAGTGACTAGTGTATAAATAGTTTAAGATTACAATAATCGAATAGGGTACGATTTATATTATTCTTAGGTTACTGTAATTTTTACACCTTAGAACGAACTAAAGTGTAAAAATTATATTCTAAATTTAATTATGGACAACATTTAGAACTTGCCGAAATGCCAATTCTCAGAAAAAATAAATTCATTTTTTGTAGATTAGTCGAAATAATGCTCATGGTCTTACAGGTGAAAGTATTTTATTATCTCCATGTAAAAATGTAAATCTGTAAGATAAAAGTTTCGTTATATTTTAAGTCGAGTATTTATTTTCATGAATGTATTACACTAACGTTATATTATATCCAGGGTCGGTTCTACGATTTAAATTTAAAATAGACTGTATTTGAAAACAAGATGGCGTCACTAGCTTTGTGGTTTATTTTTTTGTTAAGTTTTTTAAAAGCCACAGAGGCATGATTTAGTAGTTATAAAATGAAATTGTATTTTTTAATTAGCATGGAACTAAGTATAATAAGTAAGTAGAATTGGTATACAAATAAGAATAAATCAAGACATTTGATATGTACGCCTCAATCCATTATTATAAAACTATTTTTCCTCACTAGGAAGCAAGTATATTGTTATGGACTTCGGTGTTTATCGTTTGTATATTGAGGCCACTTCTATTTTATTATTATATAGTTCGGTAATTTGTAATGATATATTAGGATATAGCCAGACCCTGACTATTATGCTAGTGATGATAGTTGCAATATTAGTATTAATTACTAACTGCTTTGTCTTTGTGCAAGTTTATACATTTGTTAATAAAAATATGTTGCTTATTCTGTTTGTTTTTCTACTTCCTTTTCTGTTTATGCAATGAGAAAATAAAAACAAATATATGCAAAAGTATTTTTATTCTTTTTAGGAATTAAAATTGTCATTTCAACATGCACATACTGTTACAAAAATAATATTTCAGTTTAATAATGTAAGATCACTCACAATCAAATAACAATCAATTACATCATTTTCGTTTCATAAACAGCTTTTATGAAAATATTTATGCATTGTTTTACAAGCTAGGATCCAGCCTAGGTTGTCTAGTTTAAATATATTGTTTCATTAAGAAAGTAAATCTAAATATATAAAAATAAGAGTATTAAATAGCTAAATATATTGATTTTTATTCATATTAATTTCGATACCAATTTACAATTTCAATTTTAAAATTGTTGGTGTTAAATGTTCATATTTTAAATTCTTTATTATGAAATCCAGAAAAAGGTTTTTAAAATTCAAGATTGATTAAAACATCTTTTGAATTTAATGAATTTATTAAAAAGAAATAGTTGTCCATCCATCACCATCATGGCGGATAGCGTTTTCGCGGCATTCAAAATTACATAAATTTTAAAGTTGTTTTATGACTGTTTAGCGAGGTTAATTTGAGAAAATAAAATAATCACTAAAAAAAGGCTATGTTAGGAATAAATTGACCTGCTTTTGCAAAAAGTGTAAATACCCTATTCCTCTTAAATTAAGACCTATGTGTGACAATATAAATTATTATCTAAATTATCAGTCTGACCTACAGGCATGGGTCACAGGACCTGTGGTATAGGGTGATAATGTGCGTCATTAATACAATGGGCTTAGGAACCATCCATAAAGTACGTCACACAAATTTCATGATTTTTAGACTCAGGTTGAGACATGTGAAAATTGGCGACCTTGTCTCACCATGTTACACTTCGTCGACAACATAATCCCCCTTAATTACTACTACTAAACTTTACTTTAAAAATCCCTTACAGGCTACAACAGATTGTATACTATTTATGTAGCAAGTAGCATTGGCATCTTCAAACCCCCCACAATCAGTATGCATCAGTATAAATAATGGGAAAGTGTTGTATTCTACCGCTGGACCAGGCCACGGTGAGGCAAGCTCCGTCCATGAAGTTCTGTTGGAAAGTCATTGTGATGGGTAACTCGTTGGCCTGGCCGTTTACGAAGCAGCTGGAATAAAAAACATAAAGGTTTTTTATAACATATTGTATACATTTAAGATGCTAAGGGCCTGTTTCACCGCTTACAGAAAGTCTATTTATTTGACAGATTTTGTATAGAGAATCTGTCACAAAAGTTGTGGATAACCTAACAGAAACTTTAACAGTAAGTGGTGAAACAGGCCCTTAATTTAAGGGCGTCCCTTGACATGATAAAATTTAAATAAATGGCTTTTTCCTTATATATTACCAGTTGGTGTCCAAACACTAATTTGTCGTATGTAAAGTTTACGTGCTGAAACTGTACCAGTTTTATGGTTCGATACCCAAGGGTATATATAGGGACCCTATTGCTGAGACTTCGATGTCTGTGTCTCTAGGCCGTATCTCAAAAATAGTTAAAGCTAAACAGTTGAAAGTTTTACAGCTGATCACGAATATTGGTACCAGAAACCGCTTTAACAACAAATAAGTTTTATGTTTTTTGCTATTTTCTTTCTTTTGCTAATAGATGTCGCTGCTCGTCTACATCGCGCTATTGCTTGATAGTATGTGGTTAACGATAGCTGTTTAAATTCCGAAAACACGTTTTTCCTATTTTTTCGTTTTGTATTGGTATGGAATTCTTCGTGCGCGAGTCTATCACGTACATAGCCATTCCTTGATAAAAAATATCCAGTGTCCTTTCCTAGACCTTCAATTTATCCATAACAAAGATATAAAACAAACTTTGATGACAAACACACTCATAGCTTTAAGGATAAACTCACCACGGTGTAACACTGAGCTGCATCATCATCATTGTCGTGCAAAAGACGGCCACCACCGCTGACTCCTCAAACAGCACGGCCAGGTAGCGGCCCGTGGGGTCCCAGCACATGTCCAGGATGGGTCCTCCGACTACCTCCCCGGATGGCAACTGGACTTTACTGACGTCCAACACAGGCTGGGCTTTAGTATTTTTTGTGCCTAAAGTTGGGAAAAAAGTCTTGTTATTTTGAGTTCTTAAAAATTGTATAGCTATTGTAATGTAGAATCTATTTAAGATCATCCATAAAGTACGTCACACTTTAAAGTGGGAGGGTGGGGGGTCAACGATGTGTGACATGGTGTGAGAAGGGTTGGGGTCTTAAAGTTTGTGACATCATATTTGAAAATTACTAAATTTAATCGCGAAATTCGAAAATTGTGGTGATTTCAATTTTTAGATGTAAAATTGCAAAGGAGTTCATTCACGTTTCATACATTTTTGGGGCATTTAACATAATTGCCGGCCAGACCAAAAAAGTATGATATTTGTTTAGAATAGATCATCCTTATATTTTGTTACTACCGGACTAAATTAGTGTGCCCAATAGTTACGATGTTACATTAAAAAAATTGATTTCATCAGATTACCAAAAACACATCCTGATAGAAAATGGGCAAGGAAAACCTTAGCTTTACCATAAACATGAGTGATAGTAGGAAAACTGATTCTAAAAATGCATAACTCCATTTCGTCGTTGAAGTTCTAACACTACGAAAGTCACATTTTGGCTATTTAGTCATTTTGCAGAAAACGCAATGCTTAAGTTAATCATAGTAAGCTAACAAAAAATTGTAGAATTTTTTAATTGTAAAATCAAAAAAATATTAGTATGGTGATATATACAAAATTCAATCAATTGTTTGGCTCTCCTTAAAAGTTGCTACTTCTGATTTACATGGTGTTAGAAGTTCAAGGACGAAATGGATTTATGCATTTTTAGAATCAGGTCGATGACAATAAAATATGAATCAAAATTACTAACCGTTTAACAATCCAGAGTTACACAAGGCAAACACAACAGGTTCCGGGCTAGCAGCGAATAGCACGGTGTTGTGCGGACCCCAGCACGCCGCCACCACTCTGCTACCACGCGCGCACCACCGCTCCGCGCTCCATGCCTGTGTCTCCCATACTCTGGAAAGTCATAATTTTATTTTATTTTCATAATTATTAATTATTATTAATAAATATTTTCATAATTAGAAAATATTTTTATGACATAATTATTAATAAATATTACAATAAAAATACAATATTTTTATTAATGAACAAAATGCATTGGAATAATGAAAATTAATGGTTCTAGAATGTCTTCATGTAGACACTTCTACCACTACCACCTTCCAATTTGGGAAGTTATAGAGCAAGAAGACTTAAGAAAATCGAAAAGTAATTAAAGTTAGAGATTTTTACGTTTTCTTTTTATCTTAAACATAGAAAAAAAGTGTCACAATACTTGAAATTACAATAATGAAAAAAACCAACCAAGTGTGAGTTAAACTCGCTCTTGAAGGGTTCCATAACATTAAAGCATAAAATGAGGGAAAATGTACTTCTGAAAATTAAACAGCTATAACAGACAATGCCATGTGAGCAATAGCGCGATGTAGACAGCCACATTGGACTATTGCTCACATATTTTTTTAAAAGAAAGAAAACATGTTTGTTGTGTCAACTTTATTTTAATATTTAATTTCTTTTAAAATTTTAGAGTTTGAAATACATAATGTGTGAAAATTTCATCTCTGTAGCTATTACCATTCTTGAGATCTAGCCTGGAGATGAATAGATGGACCGGCATTAAATTCTAAGTAATAACTAAGTCCACCTTTTTATTAGTACAAAACCCTAAAAATGTGACAAGTTTAAAAAGAAGCAGCCTTAAGTTTGTCAGCCTTTTTTTTCCTGTTTGTTCCATGTTTAAAAAATCATTTTTATTTTGAAAAGCTCTTGCCCACAAATGTTATGAATGTTTTGATTTAAGATTCAATATTATGTTTTTACTAAAATCCATACGACTTCTGATACTATAGCTATAGACATTAGCCAGTACCTGAATATAATTGAAGATGAAGCTGCAAATATTTTACTGGCATCAGTAGACCATTTGGAGAACACAACCCCACCACCTGCGACTCTACGAAGCGGGATAGGGATTTCCATAGAGACATCCCATATCAGCATGGAAGTGTCTGCACCAGAGCAGCTGACCAGTAAGTCTCCATTTGGCGACCAACTGACATCTGTTACTGGACTGTGACCCGACCTGAAAATTATTATATATATGAGAGCTTCAAGTACATTTTTGGATTAGATGTCAAGGTGTATTTCAGATACATAATGCTAATAATGTTATCCTTAAAATCAAATTAAGTTAATGGCATCAAAATTTGCTAAATATGACTTGTGTGACAAGCACTGATGTTTTTTTTAATAAATTCTTATCTGTCCTGTTACAATTTCAAATTTTTGAATACAATTAAACTTGCAAATCTTCAAGATCAAAACATTATTCTTTTAATTGCCTAAATCTTAAACACACATTAAATAATTTTAATGTTCAAATTTTTCATGAAACAAATAATAGCTTACCTTCTCAAAAAAACGGCATTACTTGAAGAGGGTTTAGTGAACATAGAATTAGGGTCAATTGTCCACAATATAATGCCCTGCTCACACCCTACTGCCAGCTCCGATGCTGAGTATGGTCTCCAACTTAAGGACGAAACATGCGCCTGTGACTTACACTTCAATGTTGATACGAAAGCAACTTCGGAACAATACACTCTAACACTGTCATCTGATAATGCTACAGCTATTTTAGTGGTGTGTGGATGCCAGGCTAAGCATTTCACAGGGGCTGTACTCCAGTTTCTTGTGTTCGAATAATTTGACACGATTTTAGGTCCAATATCTTTTAAATGCGGCTGCATAAAGTAGCGTAGAGTTGTGAATATGTTTGCTATTTTCAGTGCATATGAAGCTGACACAGATAATACTTTATTGTCCCTATTAACTGTTGGGTCAGCGGCTACGTTGAGCGCTTCTATGAATCCCTGTTTGTACCATACACTGGTGATTTTCTTCAGCAAGTTGTCCTGAACGTCAACATACATGGAGACATTTTCGTCTGATAGCCTGTGATGGTGATGTGTATCTTTTGTGACGTTAATATTAGGATGATTTTTAATCTAAAAAAATTGAACTGTTGTAGATAAATAATATGTAAATTATATTAATAATAATTTAAATCATATAACCTTACCGAGTTTGTAAACGTTCCAATATCTCCATACCGGGAGTTACCACAACAGTATACCTCATTTATTTTGCAAAAGGCAGTTTCATTTGGAGGCGGTAAATCAGGGAAATTGTTAAAAATACTCATTTTATCAATTTTAAAGATATTTTCGTTTACCGGCGAACAGTTTTGAAAATCAACCACAGAATAAAGTAAATCAACTGTTTGACAACTGTAATCTTGACAGAGTACTGACATTGACATTTGACATTTTATCTTTTTTAAATGGCGCTATGCCTATTTACCCATAGCCGGTGTCGAGTAAATGGCGGAAAAAACAAAATTCTTGAAACAATTCTTAGCATCTTTTCTCTCATCATCAAATCCAAAAATCTAAATAAAACGTCAGTAAAGCGTAAAGTGAGTCGATTCAGTGAGGTTGACGCTTCTAATGTTTTGTATGAAGCTTGCATCAACTATCTTAGGGATTCCGATTTAGCCTTCCAGTGCAGGGCTATTTTCTGCTTGTCAGATTTGACGTAGTATCCATGTAGTGTTGAGTGATATCGAGCCTATTAAAATAACGGGAAATTCTGAAATAAAACTATTATTAAAAAAACAAAAAACCCGACTGCTTAAAAACCTAAAAAAAAGAAGTTATTCACTACAGGCCATAGAAAGATATAACTACGTTTGTCACCACATGCGGCACTTTAAATTATTAAGTTAAACTAATTTAAGTGTGATAGGTTTCTTATATTTTTTTTTCTTTTTAGTTTTTTAAACAGTCGGGTTTTTGGCTTTTTTAAAAATAATTTCTTAAATATATCGAGCAAGCTCGCTTCTTTAAAAATTTTAGGAAGTGAGTTGTATAGCTGCTGTGCTCCCTAATCTATTGTTTACAGGTATTAAGTACATATAAGTAGGTAACTAAATTCTAAGTGCCTTAATTTTAAGTGAATGTCCAAACTCCTTAGTTACAATGAGAGATGAGGTTTTGGAGGAATAAATTATTGAAATACCTACTAAAAGGAGCACGACGAAAAACAGTAGTCAGTACCCAAATCCGCCACTACACTTTAACTAAATTATGCTGACATATACCTGTCCAAATGTGTCAAGTGACAATCCCCGCTTACCAACTTAACAGAAAAAATAGAAAAATTTCTTAATACCTGGGTAAGTAGTAAATTTTAACTTGCAACTTGCTACTAAATTTTGTGTTTACATTCAATTAATAACTTAAAATTTAGTTACGTACTTATCTACTTAATACGTGTAAACAATATATCTCAATATGCTTTTCCCGTAGTTTGTTCTTATACTCGTATTTGGTTCTGAGGATTTTCTGCGTGCTGTAAGTGTAATCTGTGAGTGTGTAAGTTTATGTATAATTTTGTATATAAGTATACATGTGTCGTATGTGTTAAGTTGTTGAATGTTCATAAGGCCCGGTTTACATTTAATTAAGTACAGTAGTGAGTTAACGAAACGGTCAGTTAAAAATTAAGTAGTAAGTATTAAGTGACGTTCAAACGTAGGCGAGTTAAGTTATCATAAGTTGCTGGTTCAATAACAAGATCCATAAATTGCTCAATTACTGCCTACAAACTAATTACATTTAATATTTTACTCAACTAAATACGTATTGTATTAAAATTTTTGATTCATTAAATATTATAATATGAGCTGTACTAAATCAGACGTCTACACACTGGTGAGTTAAGTTGGTGGGGTGCGGGAGACGCGAGAGGGGTAGCACTTCGCACTTAACTCGCTAAAAATAGGAACGCGTTTTATTTAAGGCAACTTATTTATCAACTTACAACTTAACTCGATTTTACCGTTCAAACGTCAAAAAAAACTAAACTCGCCGATCGCGCAAGTTAACTCGCTACTTGAATTAATCAAGTGTAAATCGGCACAAAGCTTCGTTTCCTTGTATATAGTTTTAGATGGTGTGGACTGTCAAATAGTCGTTAGGATATAGAATTTTAATTCATCTTACTATATATAATTCTTGTGTGAGTGTGTATGTCACTGAACTTCTCTTAAACGACTGGACCGATTTTGATGAATTTTTTTTGTGTGTTTAAGGGGATCTGAGAATGGTTTAGATTCACAAAATAGCTCGGCAGGACAACGTCTGCGGGGTCAACTAGTTGACTTATATAAGTTTAAATTATTTTGTTTTATCTGTACAGGTTTTAGATTACTTTTAGCGGCACATCCCCATATTTATGTGAGATATAATAAATAGATAAAACAACAGACCTTATATACCTAATAATATCTGCGAACATAATATATTCTAAGCCAACAAACGTGATTTTATCGCATCTATTAATTAGGACTAGGTACTTATATAATACATATCATAAGACAGTAAAATTGGCGTGGCTGTACAATTAATATTTTTACAAACTAATCAATGGGGGCTTAGGAACACAAATCGGCGACAAAAAATTGTCTGTTTGTCTGTTTGTACGCGCTAATCTCCGGAACTACTGAACGGATTCGAATAAATCTTTTTTTATTTAATAGCCATTAAGTCAAGGCAACACATAGGATACCTTTTATCCCGGGACGGTACGGTTCCTGTGACATACAAGTTTTCGCGCAACGAAATTGCGTTCATCAACTATTAATAATAACTGACGTCCGTTGTAGCGAAATAAATCTTTACAATATTTCTATTGGAGTTCTAAGTTAAGTAAACTCTTCTCTGTTCGGTGAATGATTTAAAAAATTACTGTAAAAGTACCTTTAATTGAAATTATTATTTCGCCTATCAGAAACGTTATCCAACATTTTCAATTTGCAGACGGTGATATTAATTACACTGGTACAATATACCGTACAATAATTCAGCGACTAAATTAAGCTTGAAATTGACCTGTACATCATGAGAAAGCGTCATGAAGATTCAAGACGCGTATTGCAGCGTCATTTAAAATTAAAATGGGACTTAGGCCGTTTGTCCACCGACACCGTCAACCGACAACGAGATTACTACGACGGGATAAAATGCTACTTTATAACATATTCATATAATAATATAGAGTTTCATTTTCCTCAATGACGGTGACGACATCGCCGATAGAGCAGTGTCGCCAGAAAACGAACCTTATACCCTAGATCATAGAGTTGCATTTTATCCGGCCAAAATAATCTCGTTCTCGGTTGACGGTGTCGGTGGACAAACGGCCTTAGTCCCAATTTACTTTTAAATGACGGCGTAACACACGTCTTGAATCTTTATGACGCTTTCTCATGATGTACAGGTCAATTTCAAGCTTAATTTAGTCAGCAACAAGGTAAAATGCGTTGCGGAATTGATGTTATTTTCGGTGAGATTAATGATATTATTACGAAGTCGTTTCGCATAGTTAAGTATTTTTGTGTCTCCAAGGGATGAGCTGTAATATGGTATTTTTTTTTTATCTATGGACGCTTCACACCAAGTCAGTCTGGCCCCGTGCTAAGTACACGAGGGATTTGTGTTACAGGTACCGGACAACGGAAATATATTTAATACTTTTATACTATACACGTATTTAAGATTTTTATTATATGATACACATATTTAATACACACAAACTTGCTCCGTCGGCGGGATTCGAACCCGCGACTCCCGGCTCACGCTACCAATGCGCTACCAACTGAGCCACAGAGGTCGTCAACGTGTCGTAGAGCAACGAAGTAGTTAGTTGCTTTACATCAACTCAAGTGATCGAGGTTGCTCATTTGCACTTAAGTTTAATTAGAATAATAATGTATCGACAATTTTTTCGACATCCATAAATAAAACGAGTATAGGATTGTACGAAATCAAAATCCCTATTTAAAGCCCTCTCGAACTTTATTGAAAAGTTAACTTAAGGCTTTAAGTAATAAAGTACATTTCACGATGAGGGATTATCGGCAATTTGTTGTAAACAAGGGGTAGTTAGGGCCCAAATACTGTTAGTGTTGACTTTCTTAATGGTTTTATTTTTTAAGGCTTTTTTCCTGTTTCCGAAGAGCTTAAGGTTTTACGACTTATACTTAGTTTGCCAGTCTATCAGGACCTTTAGTCGTTTGCATTCGATTGTTATTTGAACGGGGAAGAGAAAAACCTTAAATCTATACATCTACACATATAATGATATCTATACATACATTTAATATTTTTAAAAAATAATCAATGGAGGGGTGCTCAGGAACAGTAATAGACCACATCGACAAAAAAAGTTGTCTGTTTGTATGTTTCTGCGCGCTAATCTCGGGAAATACTTTACGGATTTGAATACATCTTTTTTTTCATCATCAGTTTAATAGCTATGAGGTCTGGGCAACATATAGGATACTTTTTATCCCGGGAAAATATACGGTTCCCGTGTGATATACAGGTTTTTGCGCAACGAAGTTGCGGGCACCAACTAGTTAAGTGATATAAGCATAAGGTCGATTGTCCACCAACACCGTCATCCGGGAACGAGAATATTGCAGCAAAATAAAATGCAACTTCATGACACAGACTACAGGTATCATTTTCCTATACGCCTTTAATGACGACGACGTCATTGACGATAGAGCAATGTCGCTAGAAAATAAAACTTATAGCTCAGATCATAAAGTTGCATTTCATAGGACCGATAATCTCGATCTCAGCTGACGGTCTTGGTGGACAAACGGCGTAACGCGTTGAACATTTTTGGTTTCTAACGATGCGGGCCTTATAATAAAACGCCGGTTCTTCTAGCACGGCTAGTTCCCGAGCCGGTGGTACGTTAACATGAAAACGTTCTGTAAACGTTTGTTTCAAAACTAAGATTTTTTTGTTTATTTTTAATACGGGATTTTTATTGTCTTTTTTAACCGATTTCCAAAAACGAGGAGGTTATATGTTCGGTTGTGGATTTTTTTTTATTGAATATAATCTTAAAGTCATCGGTAAGTTAACCTCTTTCCCCCTAACTGTCGATACATAAGGTTTTTTTCCACGGTTTACTCGTATATCAATCTTAAATTACATACGATAGAGTCACAATATTTTCGCGGACTTGTCCTATCATCAATTACACGCCGTTCGGAATTATATTACCTTGCGTCGTGTGAGACTGGGACTTATCTCGTTCACATAAGGTTCATTTTGGAATAATATAAGTGTAGTTATTCACAAACATCGGCAGAGTGAAACTTAAGTCGTTAGCACAAGTCATTAGTTTGAGCGCCGGCGAGGCCCCCATTCCCCCGGCTTGAGGCCCCAGTGCCCCTGCTTGAGGCCCCTAGTATTAAGGCCACAGTGCCCCTCTTCGGGCCCCGGACGGAGGCCCCGAATGCTACTGGTGACGACGGTGGAAGTTACAGCCCTTAACATTAGCTCTGGATGTTGATTCAATGTTATTTTTGTGATTTGAATATATCTCGTTATAACTTTTCAACCGACTTCCAAAAACGAGGAGGTTATATGTTCGGGTGTGGATATTTTTTTGATAGCACTAATTAAGAGCTGAAATTGTTTCTTATGATGGGAATATGAAACTTTCCGCCTCGCACAGTAAAGCTCCGGAATGAACTATCACCAGCAGAATTTCCGGACCGCTACGAACCTACAAACCTTCAAGAAGAGAGCGTATTCCCTCTTAAAAGGCCGGCAACGCACATGCAACCCTGATGTTGCGAGTGTCTATGAGCGGCAGTAGTTGCTTTCCATCAGGTAACCCGTTAGCTCGTTTGCCCCCTTATTTTTATATAAATAAAAAAGAAAAACTTTTAAATTACTTATTTTGTTGATTTCTGCTAAGGTTTCAAAATAAGGTAGCGAAACAGATATCTGTAGCTGGAAAAGTTGAATAAAAGTAGTATAAAAGCTTGAAAAGAAACAGTCCGAAGAAGGTTTTTTAAGGCATTTTAATAGCAGAATCGGTAAACGACTTCTTAATATCATACCTTAAACTCGTAAAATTCTTTACCAGCTTTCCGATGGTTTACAAGTATTTAACCCCCCGTAATTTCCTGTAGTCGGTTAATTTACTATGCATTTGTCACGAACCAGCAACCCGATAATAGTTTGGGCGGAGTTGGCAATATTTTTCCAATATCGCCCTAATGCCAACGATATAGGAGTTAGTCGAAGGTAAATTAACTGTGAATTGAGTGTGCAGTTAAAATATTAATAGAGCCGTGTTGTAAATTGTTTGTCTGTGTATAATAGTTTGCTGGGTCACGTGATTACATAAAAAGGGGGGATTGTAAAATTACGTCAACGTAATCTCGACTCTTATATCGCCGTGACGAGGAAAAAAAGTAAAGTTGCTTGGTTTTTTAGGATTCGGTTAGTAATTTTGTTAGCCGTATGTAGGATGTACAATCAGAGAAGTTGTACAGATTGTGGATATAATTGTTTGGTTAATATAAGGTCGGGCTGTGTGATAACTCAGCCGACAGATCGTGACTTACATGGAATTGATATATCCGACCAGATGACGTAGGTCCGTCAACTGGCTCTCTTTCAATTTCCCCCATTGTACACTTGATGTTGCCATATTCTGCTGTTTAAAGTAGCCTAAGTTCCTGTAGTAAATTATGTATCTTCCAAATATCATAAATTCGGATTCGGTAATTCTATTTAATTTTTCACAATCGTCACGGTTTTCTATCTATCAAAGGTTGGCTACGTACTTGCGATTATCCTGATGTTGTCAGTGTCCAGTGTCCATAGGCGACAGTTTTTGCTTTCCATCAGGTGACACATCTGCTCGTTTCCTGACTTGATTTTATTAATCGTTTTTTTAATTCATTAAAAAGGGGTTGTCTAAGAGCTTTTCGTCTATATCATTTGTCTCTTCCTTTTTTTTTGGTTAAACCATTATACAATTTATAAATAGTTACAATTGAAGACATAAGTGAAAGAAGTGGGTAATTAACATTTTTAAAAACTGCTGGATTTTTCCGTAAATGGACGCTTTAGGACCGGAAAAACGATTTGATAATAACAAAATGTGGATTTTAAAATAATATATTGGAAAAAATCAGTATTTACTCGAAGGTTGTAAATGTTAGTTGTTCGCTTCTTCCACTTATGTCTTTAATCATACAAGAACTTGGGCACATCCCCTACATGTTGGGTTTTTGCTTTCTATGTAAATTGTAGAGAGGGCATTATACAATGTGAGATAGTAGACAACATTGTAAGGCACTAGTTCCATTTCCACGAGTGGCCGGAGCGGGTCTCATGTTAAATGTATTTGCCGTTCATAATCAGTTGCTTGCTGAACGGATGGCCTAGTTGGTCATAGTGTAAGGTAAGGGGATGTACTCCGATAAGTTTCGAGACTCAAATGGACGAATCGGAATGTTGAAAACGTCAAATGAGGTTAGAGTAGGACGCGGCATTCCGATCCGTTCGGGTCTCAAAATTTCGGAGTAGGAATCCTGGCACGGGTAAAAACAAGACGTGGGTACAGTGATTTATCATCGCACTGTCTCGGGTCGCTGTAGCTCAAAAATTGTATGGAAGTTTCGCGCTGAGGCCAACACGGTGAAGCCTAACACATAAAGAGGCGCATAGGGATCTGATTCTCAAGCGAAAAAATCGTAAATTTCGATCATCTTGTGCATCTGCGAACGTGAGTGGTATCATCAAACACGAGGCTTAAGAATCAGGCCCCAGTTGGTGTAAGTAGTATACCACCTGGGGTCTGATTCTCAAAATTCTTAATAATAGTTGATCGTTTCGATAACTTTAATAGCATGATTCAGACTGGAGGCGGCAGCTTGTCTGCTTGCCACATTAATCCTCAGAGAGCCCATCTGTCAAGGGCGAGTCCCTGAACTGAACTGATACGATATAATGTTTAGATCGTATTTTTTGAAAACAATAGCCTGTCTGAAGGCATGTTAGTTCAAGCCCCTTGTCGCGCAAGTGTCAACCCCTAAGGGCTGTGTTGACATAGGTGGTAACCGGGAAGTCGGCAGCCCTACGTAATGTGCATGGTAATAAAGGGCGTAGTGAGGCCGCGGCGGAACAAAGCGAGCACGTGATCGCTATCGATCGCCCTGCGCCCTGCGCAGGCCCTATGCACGTTACCGGTTGCTTCTTTGTTTCGTATTAAAAAAAAAAGACGAATGTTCCAAATTTTGAATTTTGATTTCGGTGAAGTATAGAGTACTGACTAGTGGCTAGTGAATTTAAAAAAAATATAAAGAGAGTTTTTTAATTTAAATTTTTGTGACTTTATTTTGTTAACTTTAAGCTATTTTCAAACTGAGTTCTATAATTTACTTGCAGTACTTTTTCGTAAATGTTTAAGCAGTTTAGATTTGATATGGGTATGATTTGATGTCAGCATTTATCCAAAAAAGAGCTTGGACCTGGATGATTTTAAGTATTCGTAATAATTTTGTTCCTATATTTAATTAATTTTTAAATTGAGTAAACAAAAATGAATATTAACTTTTATTAGTCTTGCTGAAACTCTAAAACGACGGAACCTGGAACGACGGAGGCTAGGAAAGCCAAATGGCTTTCCTAGCCTTTCGGTACACAATATTTACAATATTCGTGGAAGATCAAATGGAGCAAAGTTTTTAGAGAGTAACATGGGCTACCTCCAGACCAGGGCCTGATCAACCAATAGGCTAATCAGGCAGCAGCATACTGCCTAGGGCGCGAGGATCGTAAGGGCGTTATAAACGTATCTTCACAGTTCGCTCGCAATGTTTGATATGATGTTTAGGGGGCAAGCGAACAGACGGGTTACCTGATGGAAAGCAACTTCCGTCGCCCATGGACAGTCGTGATATCAGAAGAGGCGCAAGTGCGTTGCCGGCTTTTATGAGGGGATACGGAATGGGAATAGGGATAGGGGATCAGGGGAAGTTGGGCCACTGGTAAACTCATTTACTGAACGAAACACAGCAAACGCCGTTTCACGCTAGTTTTATGTGAGGCCGTGGAATCACTCCGGTCTAGCCGGCCCATTTGTGCCGAAGCATGGCACTCCCTCGGCAGTTCTAGTACATTTAAATTAAAGCTTAGGATGATGATTAAACTGTTGCGGTCAGAACTCAAGTGTTCTGGTCAAGACGTAGCCTATGTCACCAAAGGGAGCTCACAAGAATATTCTTATTTAACCCGATTTCACGCGAAGCCGCGGTCACAAACTAGTAGTTAACATAAACGAGCCGTTTTGCTGCAACTTTTCGTATAATCTCTACTGACCTGTTTTCGTATCAAAGAAGACGCGCACGTGGGCTGTACTACGTAGAGACAATGACCTTTATTCCCATCTCTTAAGGTCGACTTTCGTTAGCTCAGGTGTAAAATAACTTAGTACACCTGTGACGAACATCAAACGGTGTTTTTTGAAGTGGTTTCGAGTGGGGACACGTAATCAGTAGTGGAAAATGGGTTTCTGTGAATCAATGAAATGAAAGAACCAATCGCTTAGGACACTCAAAAATTAACCTCCAATAAAATATGTAGGTAGCTAGGAAGTTAAGTAAGACTTAGATCTAGCTTAGTAGTCACATTAATTATTTACATTTATTCCCGTGGTGCTCCCCCTTTAGTTCTTTGACTTTCGGTCATTGCAACTTTGTGCTGTCTCCCGCTTTGTACGGGGAGGGAAAATATGGTATTTCCTACTCCTCCTATCTTCTTCTGATTAATTTCGTTGCGGGTCCCAGGACAGCTTTAGCACGACCCTCGGGCTCCCTGAGATCACATCAAAGGGTTTTCGTGGTTGGATACCGCTACTGATCCTGGCGACACAGGAGATACAGTGGTGGGATTGTGGTGGGCTAGGAAGTTGTACTGAACGTATTATGAGCATTTTACTAGGAGCTTTGTTTTTCCGTAGATATAGGTATTATAAAATTAGGTAGTAAACGGGTCACCAAATGGTAGGCTTTCGCAAATTGACGCAACATCAGAAGAATTGTCGCCGTCTTATGGTAGTCATAGTCTGAAAACACGCTGGCGATGGTTCATTTGTTTATTTTTTATGTTTTTCGGGGGACAAGCGAGCAGACGTGTTACATGATGGCAAGCAACTGCCGTCGCCCATGGGTACTCGTGACATCAGAATAGCCGCAAGTGCATTGCCGCGAGTGCGTGCGTGCGGGTAGGGAATGAGAATGGGGATAGGTGCATAAGGGAAGTTGGGTCACCGTTAAACTCGGTCACTGAACGAAACACAGCGCAACGCCGTTCCACGCCAGCTTTCAGTGGCGTGGACCGACCACGTCTCTGAAAGCTGGTTTGGCTAAAAAAAACGTGGCGTGGCATGTTTGTGAATTGTTTTTAAAACGCTGCTCTGGCGGGTCATCCGTCGCGCAGGCAAACGTCAAAATACATTAAACAAGCACGCCACATACACCCGGCCACATGGTTAACGCGGGACCTGAGAATTGGAGCTGATGATGATGTGCGTTCGCAATCGCGTCTGGCCGTTTTCGGAATCAATCGCTCGGCGTTGGCACGTGGCACGTAACTCCGCTATAAAATATCTCTCTTTGTTGCAGGTACGTGAGCCGGAATGTGGCCCCCTGACCCCCCCCACCACGAGGGGGTCACCCCCCCGATACAATTGCCATATCGATTGCTAGATGTTCCCCGCGACTTTACCCTGTAAGTTTTGGTAAGGATGTGTTCTTCCTCACGGTCTAAGGGAGTTTGAAAACTTTTTTTTTTAATAAAATAAGGGGGCAAACGAGCAACCGGGTGACCCGATGGACAGCAACTACCGTCGCCCGCAGACACTCGCAACATCAGGGTTGCAGGTGCGTTGCCGGCCTTTTAAGAGGTTTTTAGACGCTCTCTTCTTGAAGGTTTGAAGGTCGTAGCGGGTATACTGCTGGTGATAGTTCATTCCAGAGTTTTACTGTGCGAGGCAGAAAGTTATTTATTTATTTATTTATTTATTTATTGTTGTAAGGACACCAAACAGTACATACATTAAGAACTAACAGAGATTAGCATAAATAGATAAAAGAGCTGATGCATGTACCTTAGTAGGTGACACAGCATTTACAGTAGCAAGTT
>JAOTAV010023741.1:0-22166 GCA_026546445.1 Cyclargus thomasi
CCCCTTGAATGCCGACAGAAAACTTCGTCAAAATCGTCCTGTCTGCGTACGAAGTCGCGGGCAAAAGCTAGTTTATCCATAATCCATACTGACTAATATATATTCGAATTCCAGATACAACGTGAGCGAAGCCGCGGGAAACAGCTTGTATATAATTCTCAAACATTTCTCTCATACTCGATGAAAAAATATTATAAACAATTTAACTATTGTGCGTGTAATCCCCAGGGTGGGGGGTTCGCCCCCATCCCGACCCCACTCCCCCCACCAACCCCCCGAATTGAGTCGTAAGGAGATTACGGTGATGTATTACGTGATGGTGTTACGTTATATTTGTTTATTTTTCTAACGAATTTCAACGTAACACCTACGGGGTTTCGGTGTTACGGAAAATTGGATATTCGAATTTTGAAATATAAATTGAAGAAATTATACATGTTTTAATAATGATAATGATGTTTTATATTATTAGAGGTCGCCATGTGGTCGAAATTTAACTATGGGGCTATCGTGTAGAGCAGCTATAAAAAGCTATAAGCTATAATCAATTCAATCATATACCTTAATTTGGCATAAACGTTTGGCAAAAAAGTTTCGTTACCAGGTCATTAAATTTAGTTAAAAAATCACTTATACAAGTTTTATATGTGTGATTGTCGTGTTATATATCGTAGTGTGCGTGTTGCGGTGTAAGGTACCCACGAAGTTTTCCTCTCGCGTATTAATATATGTTTATATTATAGTCAGTATAATATTTAATTATCTGTGCACATTAGGGTATACCTGAACTAAAAGTTTGTGCTATCGATGAATCTATACTAATAATATTAGCTAAAGAGTTTGTTTGTTTGAACGCGCTAATCTCAGGAACTACGGTCGGAATTGAATTTTGTTTTTGTATGTTCCATTTATCGAGGAAGGCTTTAGGCTATATGACATCCCGCTACGACCAATAGGAGCCGAGCAGTCATCAAATATTTTGTGAAAGCGGGATAATTTATATATTAAAACTAGTTTGAAATATTTGAAATTCCAGCCCAACTTGATGTTTTTTTTTTATCACTTCAAACATACCGGGGATATACACGCAAGTTTTTCTGATTTGATTTTCCAAGTTGAGCGATGTATCTTCGTTTCCCCGACGTAAATAAAGGCGGGGCCACAAATCTCCGGCAATATCTTGGAGAAAAATTCCTAAACCCAACTTTGAGCGCACCTGACTTATATTTATACGTTGAGACGGTGTTAGGGCGAGTTCACAGTGATTTTTTTTTGCAAGACAGATTTTTCTTTTCTTTTCTTTCTCTACGTTCTGGTATATATTTATTAATATATTTGCCCCATACGAATAAAACTATTGAAACAGGGTACAACTATATATGGTTTGTTGTTATTTCTGGAATATTGAAAACGTCACAAGATCATCATATTTCGATGATATTAAATAGTTATACACTGTATAAATATTGTTATTGATGATGAAACCTCTTAGGTTGATCTATTATATTAAATCAATTAACATTTAGCGCCTAAGTATTAATATGAATTTTAATACTAAGCGCTTAATACTAAGAGAATGTTAAAAAAATTTTCGAGATGCAGCTGAAAGCAGACTTTTTTAAAGAGACTTTTATGAATCAAAACACCGTCTCGCAATGTTTTGATCATGCTCTTAAAAGTCTTAAGTATAAAGCACTTACTATCAATAGTTAGATTCTCACCGTAGATTTCAGAAAACCGAATTTAAGGTAAGGCTTTTCTCAGCAAATTGCGTCAAACTTAAAAAAATACAAATCACTATAATGCCCCCTTTTACAGTACAAAGTATTTTTAATTGAAATCGGATAAACAAATACCTTTCTACCTAAAACCAAAAAAAAAAAAGAAAAAAAATACCCCATTATGACAGCGTCCTAACCCGGCGCGGGCTTAGTCCTTATTTCCATACATATGAGGTAGACACCGTGAGAGCCCAAAACGCCCCCCCCTTGTACACCTCCCACCCCTCGCCTACCCTCTCACAGTTTGTTATTTTCACGGCATTTCCTCGAAGAAGGTGTATTCACATTTTTTAACTGAAGCTTAGCGAAAGCAAGGCTTAGGGTGAAGCCACATGAGCGTAATTTTGTGAGTCATGAGTCATAGGAATTTCAGCTGCATTCGGTGTCAGATAAAACTAAATGTTGCCCGCAACTCCATTGCGCCAAAATACGTTAATCTCGCGGGAACCGTACATTTTTCCGTGATAGAAAGTATCCCATGTCCTTCTCTGGGTCTCAAGTATGTTCATACCTTTTGCTAAAATCGATTCAGTGGTTTCGGCGTGAGAGGTAATAGACAGACAAAAAGACACACTTTCGCATATATAATATTAGTATGGACTCTTACTTCATTCACACGAGCGTAATTTTTTAAGCGAGGTTTTGTATTAAAAATAATGTACGCAACCAAAATTCTGCCTCTCAAGACACAAGATTATGTTTTTTTGACTTCATCATTTTAAATCTAATTTATAATAATGACACTATTATAAAATAATATATAAAATGTTTGGTTGCTTGGATGTTTGTATCACGCTAAAGCTACTCTACGGATTTTCATTAAACTGGGTTTACGGAGAGGGTTGACTTATACAGAATGACACAAGATTTTTCTATTAGAGTATGTGTTCCTTCTCACTTCCAGTGAAACAATATTTTAGGAACAATTTTTTCTTACCCAGACCAAATGTATATACTATGTTACTCTACATCCTTTCAATTAAGTCTTTGCCAACAATCAAGTCGATTTGTTGCTTCATTAAGGCGTAAAGGACGGACAAACAGAAAACCTTCTTTCCCATTTGTTAGTACGGAAACTGTTTAGGTGGCACCTAAACAGTTTCTTAGCGATAACAATTTATACTATCTTTACGACCTGACATATAATATTATAGAGAAAATATACTAAGAGAAAACGTTAGATTTTATGACTAATTAAAGATACATGAGTAAGATAATAATGATAATATACCTACCATCTTTTTATCAAGTAATAAAATTAAGATTATCAATGGCATATTTTGTCTAAGGGACCATGTTCATAATAAGTGAAATTTTTCAGGTAAATCGGTTTTCGAACTTAGTTTAATATCGCGTCGTCAATATAAGAATTCGGATAATATATTATAATAAATATTCGAATTCTACTAAAAGAAGTAGGAGGGTAAGTAGTAATCCATACTAATATTATAAATGAGAATGTATGTTTGTTTGTCCTTTCTCTACGTCCTAATAAACATACCAGTCAACTAGATTTTTGGCATAATGGTTGAAAAGACGGAGACTCTAGAGAATACTATTATTATAAGCCTACTTCAGTATTGGAAGAATATTGTTTTCCAACAAAGAACACACGGGAAAACTGCCCCAGCCAAATAAAGCCTGTTTTCAGTAAGCACTAACCCTTAGCCTAAGTTAGTCTTGGACTAAGTTAGTCCTTAATTTTTTCGGTACCCAAAGGTTAAAGACCCCTATTACTACTTTGACTTTGATGTCTGTCCGTCTGTCCTTCTATCCGTCTATCTGTCTCCAGGCTCCATCTTAAGAACGGTAACAGATAGTGAGTTGAAATTTTCACAGAATATGTATTTCTGTTGCCGCTATAACAACAAATACTAAAAACAAAATTAAGTATTTAAGGGGGGCTACAAGCTACAATATACAGAAGTGTTTTTTTTTCTTTTCTTGACAATAGATGTCGCTGCTTGTTGTCTATATCGTGATATTGCTTAACACTTCATTATCTGTTATACCTAGTTAGTTATCAAAAGCATGTTTTTAATTATTTTTTTCTTGCTCCTCTTTGGTACGGAAACCTACGTGCGCGAGTCCAACTCGCTCATGGCGAGTTTTTATAAAAACAAAATTTCTTAGCGCGTCCAAAAATAACGAAAACTTAAAAATCGAACGCAGATCCCTAATCGGGCTAACACACGAACAAAGCATAATTCACCGCCAACCATCCAAGACATTACTAACAAGACACAAAGGGCCTCCCTAGCGAATTGACCAATTTACCCTGACCCCCATCTCCCTCAAAAAATGGGGGGTGGATGTGAAAAATTAGAAAAGCGAGGGGCCAACTTAGAGTGGCGGATACGTCAGTAGTGATGGATGATGGGCGGAGCGCTCCAATCATTATCAGTACATCACTAGCTAATGTATACAGTAGTCTAACTTTAAACTTCTACTGGCTTACTGACATGGCCAAATTAACACGGTTGATTAGGCTGCAGCCTAGAGATCAGGAGGGGGCGCTTAAATCGTGTCTTTGCATGTACCGTTAATTTAGTTAATGATAAATCTTATGTTGGTGATTAGCCTAGGGCAGTCAGAATACTTGATCAGTCACTGTCTTAGTATTTTCAATAATTAGATTGCCATTTAATGGCAGACCTATTACACTTATGGCCGCTTCACCACTTACAGTCTATCCACAACTTTTTTTGACAGATATGGTATGTATAATTTTAAAAACTTTATCAGTAAGCGGTAAAACAGCGCCTTAGTCGGGTTGTGTCAAGTAAGAATGTTGGCCGTGTTTTGTCGGTTGTGTTAGCTATACAATGATCAATTAATGTAGGTCGCCTGCCTATATCTTCTCTGATAGTAAAATATTATGAAACTATTGCTTCGGCACTAATGGGCCGGCTCGACCGGAGTGATACCAGGGTCTAACAGAAAACTGGCGTGGAACAGCGTTGTGCTGTGTTTCGTTCAGTGAGTGAGTGAGTTTACCGGTGGCCCAACTTCCCTAATCCGCCTATTCCTATTTCGATTCCCTTTTCTCTCATAAAGGCCGGCAACGCACTTGCGACTCTTCGGATGTCACGAGTATCCATGGACGACGGCAGTTGATTTCCATCAGGTAACCCGTTCGCTTGCCCCCTAAATATCATTTAAAAATATTTCCAACTTATTGCTTGCTGTTTAAATTTTACATTGTGACACTATCTCTTAAATTTTACAAAAAGAAAATCTTCCAATGGTCGTAAAGTCATGTAATTTTTTTTATAAAAATTTACCTACTCTACGTTACACAAAAATGTACGGTTCCTACAAGAGCCGCTAAAATATCAACTATTTATAAAGTATAACCTTAAAAACTATACACAATTCACTTGTACATTAGAATTCTTACCTTTCTTAGTCAATGGAAGAAATTACAAAATCTTATTTCTAAAACATTGAAATTTCGAACTCTACATTTTTAATAGAACACGAATAGGCACGTAATTAACTTATTTCGTGCTCTAACGATGCACTCTCAACGAAATTCAAATAGAGACTGACTCTGGAAAAAAATAACATTGGCATCTGCATAATAAATAATACATTATCAACCCTTGAATAATTAAAAATATGCGCGAACGACGATCGCAAGAATTAACCCTTTGCATGCAAATGAGCGCGAGAAAAAATCACGACCGTTCTCGTGGACCAGGTGCTTGAATAGATACAAATAAAAAACATAGACCTCACGTTTAAGGTTTAACAAAATCAAAAACTGTTACAACATTTAAAATTGATTTAAAGTGTTATTGATGACGATGATACGGTATTGGACTATTTCACCACGTCGTGATAAGTGGCAAATAGGCTAACTGCAACTTATCTGACGGATGAAGATAAGTTGCGGTTAGCCTATTTGCCACTTATCACGATGATCAATTATCTGAAATATGGAGAATTTGTGAAATAAGTAGTGGTGAGCCTTTCCGACACTTATCGCAAGTGGTGAAACAGGTTCATAGAGTACAATTATAGTCTAAATCTGCACCAAATGATGATTTTGCTAAAGTTGTTTGATAAAAAAAATAATGGATAGTGAATGTATTATAAGTTAAAAATCCAAAAAGGATTAATTCTACTAACTAACCTATGGCTGAAAACAAGCTGATCGGATGCGACAGACAGCCCATACAAAAACGTCCGCGACTAACGTCAGACGCGGCTGACAGCCCATGAAAAACGTCCGCGACTTACGCCGTAGAGTTTGCACACTTTAATGTATAATTATTATCTTGATCGCGGCTGTCAGTCGCGTCCAATCGGGATGTTTTCCGCTTAAATCACCTAAAATATAATGTTCGTTTCATTTTCTCAACAGAAACATTAAACTACGACAATAATGCTGGCTGAACACTAAGACCTTTGTCTATTTAAATTTGGAACAAAAAAAAAACGAAAATTACAGACAGTGAGCGGAAATTCTTTCAAGATCAACTACCCACCTGCTAGCGAGGGGACATTTGAATCTCAATGGAACACGGAAGGGTTAAGACTTTTGTAATGAACTTTCAACTTTGGAACTCTAATCATATAGATCTGGTACATTTGACATCTTTAAATTATTTTCTTCTCTTTAGTTTATAATGGAGGATATTGAATCCTCTTTTCTTTTTTTGGGATAAAATACTATAGATATAGAATTATCAGTAAGAACCGAGTGTCCGACTTAAGCAGTCAAAACAATGCCAACTGGGTACTCATTAGTAGCATAAATATTACTTGAAACAATAGAAATCTTTAGCTGAATCTAATTTATATATTGACTCATAATAATATTTAGATCTTTATTAACAGTGCAACTACAACTAATATTAGACACAAACACACGTAAGACCGCAAAAGTTTTGTGTAAAATATCGCCTATCCTTTATCGATTTCTTCATATCGATTATTAAATATGATTAGCATATCATTGGCTTTGTTGACACAGCTTCGTAGACCATAGACAACCCCATCGATTACGCCACAAAGACGATTCTCACGTACATCTACGTCCGTTCTCACGAATTCCGTGAATACATTAACACAAAAAATAAAAAAAGCCTATAGCTATTATCTATGGCATTCAAAGAAGAATTTGAATAAAAAAGTAAAGGGTACCATTCTGCCAAGTGTCAAAATTGCTCTTCCTGCATTTGAATATGGAATTTGCATATCTTTCGTGAACGATGTAACTTCTCACACTGCACACAATGCCGTATTGATCTCAAATCCTGAATATTTATCTGTAATGAGATTAAATATTTTCGTTGGGTTGTCATATTTGTATACCACCCATAAATTATTACCCATAAATTCTAAACATGACCTATGAGCTTTCAAACGGCTACTGAATTAATTTTGAATAAAATTTTGAGCGATTTATAATAATATTTAAAGCTAAAAGAAATTTCTGAAAATCTTTGTAGATTTTCAGTTTGTGAGCACAGTAACAAAAAAGAAAAAGAAATGACTCAGAAAGTGAAAGTACAATAAAACTGCTGCACTACACGGTAATAAATTACTTAGTAACTTAAAAATTTATTACCTCAGCGATACTGCATCAAAACACAAGATTAATTGTTCGAATTATAATAACAATTCCGCATTCAAAAGTTATGAACAATAAAAATAGTTGGCAGATAATAAAAAGTAATAAAAATAGGTTTGAATAAATTAATTCTTTATTCATAATCGATTGTTTGATTTGATTTCCAGTGTGATTATCTAGGTTGTAATTTATAGTTTTGTTTATTGACTATTGATAAAGTCGATGTCACAACAGTTATATTATTATTTTATACACTTCCTAGCTTCCAGTGCCTTCGGTCGCGTTTTGAAAAGTAATTTACACACACAAAATTTCATCCTCAGTATATTATCCTATGGGGGTACAATTTACCAAAATCCTTCCTAAGTATATGCCTACGTTTAGTCATAACCTGTTTGCCAAATTTTATCCCGTACACGTCCAGTAGTTTTTTTTTTTGGTTTATTTGACCTTGTGAGTATAAATATTATTTATGTAAAATACACATAATGACACATTACAAATTGGCTAATTATTTTGCCTATATATTAATACGTGGTGGGCGGAAATGTTTGTACCCCTTTTTACGAAAGATGCGTAGATTTAAAAGCATGAAATTTCTCTTAGTTATAGTTGGCATGGTGGAGGAGCGTGGAATACCAATATTATTTTAAAATATGCATTTTTGCATATTTTTATACATAAAACGCTACGCACACTACAATACGCAGTTACAGCATTTTGACGTAACACATCATACACGAAATTCCTCGTTTTTTTTTAATGCTTGAAGTCTGTCATTTTTTATAAAATTTAAGGGTTGGTAACGAGATCTTTAAGCCAAATTGAAGTCTGTGATTGAATTGAGAATAGACTATAGTTTTTTAAAGCTCCTCAAAACTTAATATTTTAAATATTTATGGTTGAATTTCGACCATTAGGCGAGCGACCTCTAGTAGTCAGTAAAAGCATTATTTTAAATATTATTAATACAACATAATAAGATTGTAACATTTGTAACAGTTGAATGTCTTAAAACCGGAAGCAAATCAAAAGGTGTCTATGGTATAATTAAAGCTGTTGTTCAAAAAAAAAATTAGCATAATATGCTAAACAGCAACCGTCATAGCTGCGATATTTAATTTTTAATACGAGTACCGGTTCTTTTTGTCTATTGTCACATTTGTAAAATATTTAAATTGAAAACAAAATGGCCGGGTCGAAACAATGTGTTTTGTCCCTGCCCGCGTTTGTGCGAAAGCGCGCGAAATTCTCACAGAGGAAAGTGCATTTTAAGTTTATGATTTAAGGTTGGAATTCCAGTAGCACTTTGGGAAGGAAACCGTAAAATTAGTAATAACAGCATGAAAATTATGGAACATTATTTAGAGTGGCATCGTAATCTGCCGCATACGCACCTTGGCTAAATTATGTTTTGAAGATGTTTTGTTTGTTGTAAAAAATTAAGTACTCTTTAGTTTTAATCTAAATTTAAAAAAAAAACTCAAATCGACTAACGTTGTGATCTGTAATGTACAGGCGAAACCACTGGAGGGATCGGGCAACTAACCTAACCTAAACCACTAGACGGTAGACATTCTAGGCAATCGTTGAGAAGGATTTTAAAAAGTTCTTCCCCCAAGAGAATGAACAAGGGGACGAAAGTTTGTATAAAAATACTTCTAATGTGAAAGCAGCGTGGAAGAACTAATACAATAAAGGATTTAAAATATTATTATTTCATTTGTAAGGCAAAATAAAAAGACAAGGGAAGATCTTCAAAAAAACATTTCAATAAAATGCTTTTTTCTAGCTACCACTACGAAGATTTGGAACTAATTAATAATAAAAAGAATATTAATGTTATCTTTATTTTATTAGAAACCTCCTGTTTTGTACTTATAATTTTTACTCGCAATGTGAGTAGTTTATATTTTTTAGAAGATAGCATTTTTTTAATAATGCTCTTAATATTAAGAAATTCTAAGCAGTATCTGATATTAACATTACCCACATAATTATGTGTAGTATACACCTATTTCCGCATACAAAAAATAAAATTATGTAATAAGTAATATTTTTTTGTTTAAAAAAAATCTTACATTTCCGTATATTTGTTGTGTAAAAATCTTTCCAGTGACTTATATATTATTGGCAACATAAAGTTTTATAGCCCATATAAAAAACATTTTATTGTAAAGACAAATTAAAACTTTTACCAAATCATAAAAGTTTTATTGTTCAACAGTCAACACCATGGGTCAAATTGACCCCGCACTGAAGAAAGCTGATTATTATTTAAATTGCTCTCATAAAATGACCATTTTACGTTGCTTGATGGTATCTTTGGCCAGATGGCTACTGAAACACAGTGACAATTAATTATTTTATGCCATAAAACGAGCCAAGTCCACCTGATGGTAAGTACCGCCTACTAGTTATCGTCTACGTCCACGATGAAAAAAAACGTCTATCGCCATTTTTAAACCCACGGACAGTGGACACACGCAACATCAAAAGTTTCTTTCTTTTAAGGGCTCCTTGTTCTGAAACTTGTACCGACGTAGAAAAGACAATGGCCGTGTCGCGTCGCTCCCGCTTTTTGTAGGTATTTAGGAATCATCATTTGGAAAATAACACTAAATTATGAATTTAAGCGAGTTCCATTAGATGAATACTTAAACTATAGTTTGGTATTAAAATTCGGTCTATTAGTTTAATATTTTATCTGTAGATTTAAAAATGTTTTTTAAAACGAGGCAAATTGAGTTTTTTTGTTTCACAAATTTCGGAATTCAGAATATTACGTCAATTTGCAACTGATTCGTATTGATTTCAAAACGGCACTAAACGAATAAGGCGCCCTTAAGATGGAACATGCTCTCTTCGTGTGGCCGTTAAGAAGTATCAGACTTTCAGACAGACACACTTTTGCATTTATAATATTAGAATGGGAGTATAAATGTGAAATTGTGGATTTTATTGCGATGTTTTTGTTATGGCCTATATCGATTACGTGAACACAGCTTTTTTTTTATTTTTACTTTGCAGTGATTATAAAATAATTAAGTGTTACTTTAATTAGCTTTGTTAAAAAACATTATATAAGTAATAAAATATTAAATTAACTATATAAAGTTAAATGTTTTTTTAATTAGAAATTAAAAGCCCTTATTAGCGATTACGGACACTATTATTGCCTTAATTAATTTCCTTAATTTACTTTTAATACAATATCTTTCATTTTATTATAAAAAATATCCAGTTTAAGGTACAAAAAATCACATGGTATTTTTAATGGAATAGGAAATTAACAAATTAAATAGCATTAGACTATAGAAATTATTGATTTTATAATATTTTTTTAATAGATTACAGTTACTTTTTGTATAGCCAAAAACATCTAAAAGCTAAATTATTTCTCGTGAAAGTGTGGGAACCGATCTGTTGTTTTATTATAAAAATAAATTAAAAACACCTTTATATTATAAGTCTAATGGAAATAATTAAAAAACCGTTTAAACAATCTCTAACGTAACACTTTTTATGCAAATCTTTGCCTATAAAACGGTGTGAAAAAAAAACAAAAATAAAGGCTCGTTCACACCGGTCCGGATCGAATCGCGCGCAAACAAAATCATGGAGATGCTAATCTTTAACACCTTTGTCATTAGCATAATATTTGTGATCAGCTTAACGGGCCAAACGGTTTTTAGTATCAATATTTAATCATCATGATCAGCTGTTGTCTCACACAGGAAAACAACTTGAAAGTAGGAATAGTCTGGCTACTATAAGTTGAATCTAGCATTTATTTTTACTAGCAACATTTTCCCGATGTAGTCTCTTGTTTTAGGTTGAAATTGGATTCCATGATTTTGATACTTAATCATTAGTATTATTACGTTTATGATCTTTTGATTTTTTATACAAGACCTGACATGTTCTTAATTTAAATAATTGATATGCTAGAGAAAATATATAAAAATAAAAAAATAAAGTATGAGAAACAGGATTGTGTGATTTGTCTTCCATAGAGTATATATAATTTGATTTTAATTATAGCAAATAAATTAAGGATGAAAGTAGAAAAGCGGGTGATTCACATTTTAAAAAGTGTCCAATTATCTATCTATTGTACTATATATATCTATCTATATTTATCTATATTTGACTAGGCTTGACATAACGTGACCAACTACTAATATCCGCAATTTGACTCTGTATTGTCTCAAAATACCTATCTAATTATACACGTCTATATTTTTTTCTTTTTACAAGAAAAATATATTAATTCGTTTAAAAAACTTAGAATAATGCAATCTAGACCGCGATTTCAAATTGTTCTAATTTTAACTGACTTCCAAAAACGAAGAGGTTATATGTTCGGCTGTAGATATATTTTTTTTATTCTTAATATTACATATTCTAAACTTCGATTTTGGAATACGTGTTCCAAATTCGAATTGACTCGCGCCAACTCAAATAAAGGCGGTAAACTTAACATGACGTCAAATCATAAGAAGTCATTAGACATTCGAACGGGGACCCCTAAATACGCATACCCCCATACCACATTTGCACAAGCATTTTAGACGACACACCACAAGGGAAATTCGGCCTTATCAGCATAAGAAGAGAATTCAAATCCCAACTTTGCGTTTCCAAGACAATTGTTTACATGTGAATAATGAGATTCGCGATTTTGGACTCTACGTTGTGGGCATAAAGGTTGGATTTTCAACGCAAATGAGGCGAAATGGGAAAAAACCGGCATCTTTTTACGTCATTTCTCCCCTTATGGGGTGGGGGAAGAAAAATCGGGGGTGGGTTTGTAGTAGTTTTTCGTAGCACGACAAGCTATTGATTTTTCACATGCTCGCGCCAGGTGCCATGCGTTTTGTTTGGATATTTGTTCATCTTGCGCCATTCGGAGATTTCGTGTGACATTTTGAGAGTACATCTATACTAGTAATATATAGCAGAAGAGTTTGTTCGTTTGAGCGCGCTAATCTCAGTGACTACTGGCCGGAATTGAAAAAAAAAAACATTTTTGTTTTTTTCATTTATCGAGGAAGGCTATAGGCTATATAACATCACGCTACGACTAACAGCCGCCGAGCAGTAAAGAAAAATATTGTAAAACAGGATTTATAAGGTTTACGCGGGAAACGTCTAGTACTAAAGTTTCTTTGTTCTTTAACGTGTTGACGAAGCAATAGACTTGATTTTAAACGTAGACTAACGGCTACTTTTTAACCGACTTCCAAAAACGAGGAGGTTATATGTTCGACTGTGGATATATATTTTCTGTTCTTGGAAAAACATCGTATTCCCAAAGGAGGCCTATTAGTTACTGCATTATTCTAATTTTTACGCGAATTTCGAATAACACGCAAGCGAAGCCGCGGGCAAAAGCTAATATACGTGGAGTGTCTAATATTGCTGAAATTTGGTATGGAGACTGGGTCCCGGGAAAGCATATACGATACTTTTTATCCCTAAAAATGTACGGTTCCTACGCATCAAAAACTTCGAAGACTTAATTGAAATCATTTAACAGAAAACTCATTATTCCCAATTCGTATTTCCTTGTCATGTGTAAAAGTAAAAAAAAAATTCATACTCTAACTCAGTTATGAAATGACGTAGGCGTACAATCGTGAGGTTATGTCCAGTTTGTCCAATTACGTGGGAAGTGGGCAGTGGGCACAGAGTATGCACCGTAAAACCTACAACCCATTACAGACAACATCAGGGTATCTACATCTGGCTACGTGGTCCTATACCCATAGACCACAAACCCCTTTTTTGCCAGAGAAATACCACGGCCTTACAGAAAATTGGCGTGAAACGGCATTGTGCTGTATTGCGTTCAGTAAGTGAGTTTACTCTTCGGATATTACGAGTGTACGTGGGCGACGGCAGTTGCTTTCCATCAGGTAACCCGTCGGCTCGCTTGCCCCCTAAGCTTCATTAAAAAAAATTATTATAACCGAAAGTTTTCTTGCGCTTTCAACAACGAAAATATCCGTATTTGCTTCCGGTATCCCGCTACAACTGTACATTTTCCCCAGGTTTTTGCCCTTGTCACCAAAATATTGTTTCGGGGTCTATTCGACGCAAACAGATTTTGAAATCTGTATAAAAAAGGTGTATAGATTAATTGTTTAAACTATACAGGGTGTAACAAATGTAATTGATAGAACTTTAAGGATCGTATGTGTACCTGATATAGAGTTCACTGTGAAAGTATCAGCGCTGAAAGCGGAAAACAATTTTCGTGATTTGTATGGCCGAGCGCCCGAGCGACACGATGTTGTGCGAACGAATGCTTTTCACTTTTAACGCTTCAACTTTCGCAGTTATATATCGGGGACAGATGCGATCGTTAAAGTTTTATTAGTTACTTTTGTTACACTCTGTATAATATAATATTTCACGTTACCCAGGTAGGTAAGGTTGTGTTTAAATCTTTCATTTAATTATACAGCATAAAGATTTTAGTACCGCTTATCTGAACCTAGGTTTAAGACCTAGATGCCCTTAGATATCCTCGGTATCAGATCTGACCCTCATATTATTTTATATTGCCATGAAATTTCAAATTATGGTTGTTCACGGAAACTTGTGACTCATAGAGTAATGGCTGGTAATGATAACTTTAAGTATTACGTCCTACTAGATGGCGCAGACAACTCCTTTAAAAAAAATCGTATATCGGAAACTGTAAATTTTTCCGGGATAAAAAAGTATCCTATACCATATAACCTAGCCCCCGGGACTCAACGTATATGCATACCGAATTTCAGCAAAGTCGGTTCAGCGGTTTGGGCGTTCTATTCTTTTCGTGATGTTCGTATCTATGCTAATAATAAAAAGCTGAAGAGTTTGTTAGTTTGAACGCGCTAATCTCAGGAAATACTGGCCGGAGATAATAAAGCTTTTTTGTGTTGGTTAGTCTGTTTATCGAGGAAGGCTATAGGCTATATAACATCACGCTACGAGCTATAGGAGCCGAGCAGTAATCAAAATATGTTGTAAAAACAGGATAATTTATAAAGTTTCTCGCAGACGTAGTTGTGGGCAACAGCTAGTGTACCTATGATTTTGAAAAAGATATCGTAATTCTGCACTAGTATTTGCCGTCGGCTTCGCTCGCCTTTTTCATACAAATTTTATTCCCTATTTTATCAATTTGATATTTTATAAAAATCCTTACTTAGTGGGTGCCTGCGTCATAACATCTATGCATGCCAAATTTCAGCCCAATTCGTCCAGTGGTTTGGGCATCAGATCAGATGTCCGTTAGTTACTCACCTTTAAGTTAATAACATATTTGCCAAAATTTTAATACGCTTTTTAATCTCACACTTTAAAAAGAGGAAAGATTTTTTTTTGTATGTTTCTTACGAATGAACGTAAAAAGTGATCCGATTTAAAAAAAATCTTTCACAGTTTCATTGCCACATACCACGTGGTGACATAGGCTATAATTATGTTTAGAAAATCGACCAAGTGCGAGTTGGTCTCACGCACGAAGGGTTCAATATTGTTACGGTATTAGCAGACTTAGAATTTACAATAATTTTTGTTACGATTAAATGCTACCAGTACTAACGTATATTATTTGACAAACAACTAGCTGATGCACGCGACTACGTCCACATACTTTATAAATTGTCCGGATTTTTTTAATTACTTATCGGCTCCTATTGGTGATGTTGTATATAACCTTCCTCAATATACTAACCAACACAAAAGTAATTTTTCAATTCCGGTAAGTATCTCCCGAGATGGGCGCGTTCAAACACATTATGCAACTTTATATTATTAGTAATCAATGATAAACTAAGTAACATGTTATTTTATACAATCAAAATAGTTCACCAACGTTAAAATATCCTTCTACAAATACCTGTAAGTCTAGTAGTACGGTCACTTATGTCGTTCATACAGAAATCACTGAACACCTAAAATACATATTACACATAAAGTCACGTGTCCGATAGACAAAAATATTAAACCGATATTAAGTTGTCCCTAGTCAGCGATTAGTACTTAAGGGCATAATCAAAGGGTTTTGAGATGCTGTTTTTTTTTTAAATTTCGGAAAACCTTACACCTAATGTTACAAATTTAAAAAAAAACTTAACTAAATATAATAATTATGAGCCATTCAAAAGTTTTCATTCATGAAATCCTCTCCATTAATGAAAACAGCATCTCAAGATTTTTTGGTCATGTTTTTAGTATAAAGCGAGTATTAATACGGGCCTAGGATATAACGCCTGTCGGGTCACCACATCTGCTGCTCTCGAGCACATCACAATTCTAACCCCCATGTACTCTTGCGCACACAAAACTGATCAATAAGGGGAGTGGCTTGGTGTGAGAGAGACAGATATATTGCAAAATACTGCTGTCTCACAAAGTAAAGGACCCTCTACATTTTTATTGAAGTTTGCTTATAGCATTTAAATTTGCTAAAAACGATGACGATAATCAATTAATTTAATTAACCACCTTTATATAATAAAACCAAGATATCCAAAAATAACGTACATGTAAAATTACGTTATTTTATGTTCCAGGTATACAGAATCAAGCAAATTGAAAGTCCATAACGATTTTAAGACTTTTTGTTAAAAACAAGAATTTTCTTAAGTTTACATAATAATTGAAATTTTTTTGTAAAAATACTACGATTATTCAATGCCAACATAATAACTATGTATTACAATGTCATGTAATACCATTTACATTACATTATTATAAGACTGTATTTCTAAATGTAAAAGTAGAATCTTTAAAAAGAAAGTTTATATGCCTTAAGTCTACAATTTATTCGGCTTAGGTGAAGCTTATAAGAATTGTAAATGCATTCTCATAAGACAGCCAAATGAATACAAACGCGTAAAGGCCCGAATAAGATGTGAGGAAGCAATTTCAATGGAAAATGAGACAGTTTACCGCCTCAGTCACGTACAAGAAGCGTTAGGCTCAAATTGTTATTCGCTATAACTAGGCATTGCTATTTTCGACACGCGCCGCCATCTGAGGCTGCTAGCGCCATCTAGGTTAAAAATACTGAAAACAATGTAATATACTATTTTAATTTTATTTTTTTGGAAATGACTTTAGAAATTCTCAGATTTTAATTCAAAAATAAATAAAATATTGACAAACACGACTGTATTTTGTGATAATTTCCTAAAATTCCAATAACAATTTTCACTTTACCGTGAAAGCGCCATCTAACGGTGAGTAGATGAGTAGACGGCACGGACTGTTTTATCTATATACGCCAAACGCACACTAACGTAAGCCCTGAGAGTGTGTGAGTAACGCAATGCCGCTAAAAATTTAAAAATCCCTCCTCGCTTCGGTTGAAAGCCATTCGAAGTAACATCAAAGAAACTCTCAGCTCAAGATCAAAATGGCCGAGCCAAATGCGGTTGCTAGGGGGAGTTGCGAGAACAATAAATTACTGGAATTTTTCCCGTGCGTTTAAAAATAATAACAGGTGTATTAAAACTTTTTAAAATATTTCGCATTGTTTTAAATGTTTGTAATTTGTGGTTTGGAGCCAATCTTAACCTGTAGATAAATATAAAAATTGGTTATTAATAGGAAAGGAAAGTTTGAAAAATTAGAGTTATCAGTTTTGCATGAGTTTGAAGGAGATACCGTTATATTGTATACCTAATATAATTAAACAAAGAATTAAGGATCTTTACTTTCATTTTAAATATTGAAACTTTTAAAACTTTCAAGAGTAACGAGAATCATATAATTTTATTAGGTTCTTTTAAAGGCGTTCCACATCTATTCTAAATTTGGTTAAAGTCGGTCCCGTATAATTTTTAGGAGACAACTAAACCATGAACACGATAAGAGTTATACAATTATTAAAAGTTATATTATATTATTAATTATTATGAACAAGCTTTTGTCCGCGGCGCGCAATTCGATAACAGCAAAAAATACGAATATTCTTGTTGGCTCCTCCTTAGAGAACAAGATGTTTTTCCAAGACTAAAAGTAGCCTGTTATCGAAGAATCAAGTTGATTGGTTGCTTCGTTTGATTAGGTTAGGTTGGAAGGATAAAAAAAAAAACACATTCACATTTGTAATATTACTATTTAATAATATATAATTTGTAGATGTATTCTCAATATAATTTTGATTTACTGAGAGCCTTCGTTAAAGGTCTCTTTAATTATCGATGCGGTAGGTCTAAGACTAAGCTAGTCTAAATCTATGCCTGTTTATTAGCCGTCTATAGGATATGGTTTCTAAACATCTCAACACTTCTTTGTCATCCTACTTAAAAGACGGTTTGTCTACTTGAAAGACCATCCATCTATTTAAAGGCCACAATGGTGGTACATTGTAAGCGGTCTTTATTGGCCCAGAGAGTATTTTAGTCGTTTTATTTGATATTTTTTTTCTGGTGACGAAATGTTTGTCGTTCATCGTTTTTTACTTTTATGGTATTTTGAAATATTTGTTTTTCATATTAAAATAAAATATGAAACCGAATTAAAAGGAAACTTAGGAACCCAGTAAAAGTAACCTGGATTGCCTTATAGGAAGAAGTTTTTACTGTTTATGAACTCCCAACACCGGAGGAGTTTTAAGTGTGTTGCCGATATTACATGACACTTTTAGCTTGATAGTCAAGAAAGACATTACTGAAATGTTTTTTGTGATATTTAGGGGGTTACCTAATGGAAAGAAACTGCTGTCGCTCATGGACACTCTTGACATCCAAAGAGTCGCAAGTGCGTTGCCGGACTTTATGAGGGAACAGGGATAGGAGGATTAGGGAACAGCCGTGTCACGCCAGTTTCCTTTGAGGCCGTGATATCATTCCGGCCGAGCCGGCCCATTTGTGCCGAAGCATGGTTCTCCCACGGCAAAATGTATTTTAATGTTTGTCATAATTTTAAGCTTACTTCCAAAAAGGTAAAGTTAGTATGTTCGCCTGTGGATATTTTCATGAGTTAAAATGATCCAAATCATGTCATTTCTATACAAAACGTAATTGTCAAAAACAAAGTAATTATTTTTTGGCAAAGATTTAGTTGAAAGTATGGAGAGTAACATAGGCTACTTTTTGTCTTGAAAAAACAGTAAGTTTTTGAAAAAATTGTATCTTTATCAATTTTTGAACCCCACGCGGGCAAAGCTTGTGTATCATAATTAATTAAAAAAATATATAACTAAGTACAGTTTTTAAATTTACAGTAGAATGAAACTCTACACTATTTAAATGCATTCAAAAACTACACGGCACTATGAGATAAAATACACTGTAAATCTATTAAAAAAAACTCTCGTAAATCTAATCCAAATCAGATCCGCATCTCAGAAAAAGTAATAATGTCACACGGCTTTATACCAAACCCTTTGCATAAATTAGAAAAAAAAAAACAAAAGTGACAGGTAAATCAGATATCAAGCGATGCATGAAAAATGACTCCATACTTCTAATTAAAAAAAACACATCGACAATGGTGCAAAAAAATAAAAAAGTCCCCTCATTGAAACAATAGTGTGAAATTCGACTAAATCTTTTGATACATTTTGATTTAGAGTTGACGTATAAAAGCGCGCGCATTTTTGGCACAAAGACTTTTTTTTTGTAATTACAGACAGAAGTCCCGATTTTAATCAGTATCCCGGCTGACAATTATTTCGGAACGTTATTTTAAATTTATTTATTACAACTATACATATGATAACTTTGAAAGTTATTAAAAATTATATGTTTAGATAATGCGAAGCTAGTTAGGTAATTAATTTTTTCACACGTACGAGTAGAATTAGAACATGGTTTATAATTATAAATTTGAACATTAATTCGGAAGATAATTATATAATTTTTGAAGAAAACCATACTAATATTATAAATGGGGAAGTGTGTTTTTTTGTTCATTTGTTTGTTTGTGTGAAGTTAGTTGGGGGGGATAGAGAAAGACATAGGCTACTTTTAATCCCGGAAAAATATACGGTTCCCGCGTGATAAACTTATTTTGGCGTAGCGGAGTTGCGGGCATCATATAGTGTAGTCATAAAATATAATAAAATCATTTTCATTCGATTTTAGAGCAAGGTGAAAGTGAAGGTTTGGTACGAGCATAGACCAATTAATAATTCCTCCATGGTACGAGCTATAGTCTAATATTTTGAACACAAATATTATGCCAGTTTTAGAAAAAATATTAATTTTACGCACATTTGACCCAAAGTAATTTTTATTATTCCAAAAATATATATTTGAGTCAATATATATTTTTATATGTTGCAGTTGAATATTTATAGTAGAGAAAAAATAATAAGCCAGATGACTTAGTGGGGGTTTTAACATTGGCCATGTAAGGCCGCACGTGTAAAAATAATTGCGAAAATTACTTGCAAACTACAAAAAATAATGCATTCGTGACAGTTGAAATTTTAATACAGGATTTCATCACTTAAGCCATCAGATACCCGAGATGTATTTTTGGAAAATATCTCTCTCTTTTTTTTAGTTTTTAGGCCTCTCTTTGCAACTGCAGGAACTCCGTAGCCAGGTCTGCAGTTCCGTATTGGAACCGAGAGCTGGTAGCAATTTTTGAGTAGATGTAGCTAAAACCTTGTAAAGATACATTACAAGGTTTCAGTTTGCCTCAAACACCTCGGCTTATGATAATTTCCTTGCTTATTCTGTCTTTAGGTCTATCATAAAATTTTAAGACCAAAATAATTACTTATTCACTGAGTGCAGTGTAGGTGAGCACAGCGCTTACGGTGGTGGTGGTTACCATCCAGGATTTCCCAATTATGTTTTTGGCCTCGCACTTGGCTATTTTATAAACTAAAGAGGTTTTCATTTTGTTATAATTTGTAAACAATTTACTTTCCTTATCAGTTAATCGCATAGTAATAATCAAGAATATTATCATAATTACTTCGATTTGTTAAACTAGGCGTTGCCCATGACTTTCAATGTCTAAAAATAAAAATTTTGAACTTTGGGAGTGCCCAATTCGAGCTTTTTTTTATATTCGACCGTGAACACGTTTCATGTTTACTAAGACTTAAATGGAATTTGTACTTGTGACCGTGAGCAGCGCTAGGTGGCGCTGTACAAGTCCCATACAAAATCGTAGTAAATGCGAAACGCGTCACGGTCGAATGTGAAAAACTTTTACCATTTATTGCGATAAATAGTCTAAGTCAAATGCATCCTAAAATTACAAAATCTTGTATTGTATGGGATTTAAACACGCATTTGTTGTAATATAACATTTTGTAATAGCTCAAATGCGAAGTAGGTAGCATTTTTATAAATATGTATTCTGTAATAAATTGTGTAGTAAAATTGCATGACTGAGTTTCACATTTCTAAAAATGTGGTGCGTAAAAACTTCCTACACAAATTTAGTAAATTTACTATGGAAATTTTTAACAGTGTATATGTTTTGTATTTTTTTTTATAAGAATTGTGTCTTACTGTTTTATTGTTTGTGTGTGTGTGTACTTTATCGCTTTATGTATTTTTTTTGGTTGTTATAATTGTTGTGTAATATCTTATCGAGCCAAATAAATAAAAAAACTCGCACTCGCCACTCGGAAGCCTTATAATTAACTGACTTCCAAAAAGGAGGTTTCCAATTCGACCGTGTGTACTGTATATAGTTAATCTTTTTTTTTTAGTGTAAGCAATCACTAGTTTTTGGCTTTGTCTGCTTTGAATTAGGAATTAGGACATACGGTATGGAACACGGAAGCATTTTTCATGGTAATAAAGCTTTCTTTTATCAAGTCGAATTAGAAGCCGTTTAGATGTTTCGACGTGATTGACAAACATCTTTTTTATTTGTAATGTAAAATTGTAATGTAAATCAAAGTTTAGGCTTCACATACTCTCACGTTTTTCAATGTGTTATAAAATCTTCCAAGTTGTCAGAATAACCCCCATAATGTGTCTAAAAACTTGGACACCGCCCCTAAGTAGTCTGCGGACACCACCGTGACTAAAACGAAAAAGTTTTTTTAAATATCTTTTTGGTGCTTGTTGTATGTACGTCAAATAATAAAACATCCATAATTTTTTAATATTAATGGTCGTTTAGTTTTTCGTGACGCCAGCTATGAGTGCTTTACGACCTAGCACTAGACACACCTAGTGCTCACAATAATTACTAATTCTAAAATTTCATTTAGTTTTTACTAAATAAAATACTTTTTGTTTGGGAAACGAAATTATTAATTGTGATACCGGGGAGTACTGGCGTGCGGAAAAAAGTGTATAAAATAAATTCTAATGCTACGTAAAATATTAACGAGATTGGAATTAAAATGTAATTAAATTTATTATTAAGTACAAATTTTCAAATAAATTTAAATTTAATTTCAGAAATTGTCTTCCGAAAATGAGGAAGTTCTAACTACTACGTTTGCCTATGTAATAGTTTTTAATTTACTTGCCTGCCCAACTTTCAAGACTCATTCCAAAAAATATATAAAAGTTAGTAAGGTAAAATTTTTGAGATACTTATTTTATTACCATTATAGATTAATTTAATTATTAGCGATTAAAGAGATAAGATATTAGAAATTAGCGAATTTTTGACCTTGTCAACATCCCTATTCAAGAAAGAAGTGTGGTACCATTGAGTATGCTATGTCCTTCCCTGCTACCCAAAGTATCTCTATACTCAGCAAAACTGTCACAGTTGATTAGGCGTTAAGACGGGTGGCGGCCTGGGGATGCTGTCATCCAATAACGAGACCCAGAGTGGATCGTGATGCACAGTGCGTTCCGTGCATC
>JAOTAV010023752.1:0-22165 GCA_026546445.1 Cyclargus thomasi
CTCAGGTACACAATATAAAGTAGTGCATCATTTCTACGCTAAGGCGGTACGAAGTTCGCCGGGTCAGCTAGTATTTAATATTTTTACAAACTCATCAATGTGGGGGGCCTTAGGAACAGCAAATTTTCGTTTGTTTATCTGTTTGTCTGTTTATACGCGCTAATCTCAGGAGTTACGGGACGGATTTGAATAAATCTTTTATTGTTTAATAGCTATTTTATTGTACTTTGTAATGTACCTTTTCACCGTGTGTATCCAGGGCAGACGTAGCTTCGTCCAACAGTAGTACTCTGGGGTTCCGTACTAACGCTCGAGCTATAGCAATTCTTTGCTTCTGCCCACCAGACAGCTGGGATGCGCGTGCGCCGATACGGGTTTGGTAGCCCTGGAAGTTCAGAACGCGTAATTTCAATATGTTTGTTTTGGTTCATAGATGGTTAAAATGACATTACAGTAAAAAATATCACTAACATTGCATCTGGCGGACCTAGTTTATTTCGTCAGGTTAATTGAATGACTTTTACAATAGGTCCACAATCCATCTAAAAATTCTCTAATACAAAATTTTAAGTCACAGCATCAATCATTCATGATGTAATGTATGTGTAAAAGATAGGGAAGTTTCCTGTCGTCTCTTCTTACACTCGTAGGCCCGTATTATAGTTAACGTTTAAGCTAGCTATGAAATACTTTTTATTTTGTTCCAATCGGACAATCCATTCAAATGATATTACGAATTTAAAATTATTGTAATTGGTATCAAACTGATTCATAAAAGACCTTTATGAATGAAAACGGCATGTCAAAATTTCTTGGTATTAAGCGCTGACTATAACAACGGTCCGTAATCTATGATACAATATGGCTGCCAGTGAGTGTCACTTGATGAAAGATCATGGAAATGGGCGGATGGTTAGTATGGTAATGGAGTCTATATATAATACTGCAGGACTTATTGTGTTCTTCGGAACATCCCAGATACTAATATTATAAATGGAAATAAAGTAACAAATCGATTTGATTCTTGGAAAAAACTAATGTTCACAAAACAGCTCCCAAAAACCAAATTGGAAATTTAAAAATCCCAAAATATTCGCATTTTTAACAGAATTTTGAATTCACGCGAGAAAAGCCATGGGCAAAAGCTAGTATATCATACTCACGGCGGGCAATGCAGCGATGAACGTATGTATATTAGCCGCCTTAGCCGCGGCGACAATTTCCTCTATCGGTACTTCTCGCGTGTTGTCCCCGTAAGCGATGTTCTCGGCTATGGAGCGGTCGAACAACACTGGCTCTTGGCCTACGATGCCGAGGTTACGACGTAACGTAGACAGACGAATGTCGTTAACGACGTTGTGGTCGTCCAGGTACTAAAAATAATTTAGATTATAATTAGGGAGAGAGAGAGAGAGAGAGAGAGAAGGCACTCAGCGAAAATGTTGTGTCCTGTTTATAAGCTTTTTGGGGGCAAACGAGCAGACAGGTCACTAATAGCAGTCGTGAGTCATGTGGCGCAGTTGTCGGGGTCGCTGAGGCGCTGCATCAGCGTAGACTTGCCGCAGACGCTCGGCCCCACCAGCGCTACGCACTGCCCCGCCGGCACCACCAGCGGCAGTCCTGCGTCATGTGGCGCAGGTGAGAGAGACAGAGACACTCACGACGGCACCGTCGTCGGGGTCGTAGAGGCGCTGCAGCAGCTGCATCAGCGTGGACTTCCCGCAGCCGCTCGGCCCCACCAGCGCCACGCGCAGCCCCGCCGGCACCACCAGCGACAGTCCCCGAAGCACCTCCACCTCGCGCCGCGTCGGGTAACGGAACTTCATATTCTTATAGTGGATCTTGCCTTCCGCTACCTGTTACACGTTTTTAGATTGATTATAGTTCTATGAATTATTTGCCTAAGTCTTTTGCATAAGACTTTGTTCATACGAAGTCAACACTAGCTGACAATAAGACGGACGCGTTGGTTCGATATTGACAGTACTGGCTTCATGTAACTATACGTTATAGAAATTTTGATATGACATATTACATCACTAGTAGAGGTATTTAGTGCGGAATCAAATTAGAACAGCTAACGTGGCTAGCTTGTCAATTATCACTGGATATACATCTTTTTATCATGTATAATATCATTACTAAGTTAGGGCTAAACGGTTTTATTAATAGATGTTTCCTATACACTTCTCTGTAGAAGAGTCTTTAAACGGCTAGAAGATTACACTCCTCTTGTATTATATTATTGACAATGAATAAAATAATTTACACCGTCTGTTAACACCGGCTTTAACCTAACCAGCTCCCTTGGCGCAAAAATAACTTCAATTCAAATACAAAGGAAAAAATCGGCGGCATTGGCGTGCAGCGCCCCATTTTACTTGGCGCCCGGGTGTTCTCCCAGCCCCCCTTTAACTGCTACTGTCTGTTCATAGTTGTACTTACGTAAGACTCAGCGACTGCAGGCGCGTGTGTAGTCGCGACAAGCGGCTGTCGCGACAATAGCATCATGACGCGGCCAGCAGCCAGCACCGCCGCGCCGAAGTTTGGCGCGAAAGCCAGCGCCTGACCCATCATCCACGCGCCGAATATCAGTGCTTCGGATACTCTAGGTGTAAAAACATGTTTGGTCAAAACCAAGGTTTAAATATATTTGGTCAAAACTAAGACAGTTTGCGTAGCCGGCAAGGAGAGGACATCAGAGTTCGCATAATACACAAAAGAGAGGTTTAAAGACAAGGCAGTTGCGACGGTAATTTCTTTTTTCCAACTTTACAATGACCATGTCTTCATATATACACTCACTTAATAACATCCTTGTACGGTATCTCCCTGTTAGCGACGAGTACCCCGCCGTACCACAGCGCGAGCGCGTACCCGGCTACGGGCGCGGTCTGACCGAACGCAAACACGCTGCCGCGCCAACGCAGCGACGAACGCGCGCTCGCTACGGCGTGCGAGCCCGCGCGCTGGTAGCGGGCAACCACACCCTCCTCACCGCCTGTTGGCATGGATTATAAATAATATTAAAAATATATACTATAGATAGGTACTGTACCATGAACTAAATTGATTTTATAGGGGGTGTTCATTTCTGGGTATCCATATATTTAACCATGGCCTACCAGCATCCTACTAGCGCTCTGAGCAAGATTCCATCGGCAACTATAACTTCAATTTAAGTACAAACAAAAAATCTGCTAGGCGCCCCCTTATACGGCGTGCGGCACTCCATTTCAGCCGGCGCCCCGGCCGGTCGCCCAGCGTCGCCCTTTCCCTAGCGCCAATAATGTGTTCGAGTACTTACAGAACGCCGAAACGGTCCTAATATTTGTGATCGCCTCAGTGGCTATGGTGTTCGCCTTGTTGGCCGCTTCCCTGACCGTCGATATGCCTTCCGCTAGCACCCTGGACTCGAGCACCACTGCTATGATCACCATGGGTACCGACAGAAGCGACACTAGGGTCATCTGCCACGTGTAGTATAGGGAAAGAGCGATGCCAATGAGAATGGTCGCAGAGGCTTGCATTAGGGCGCCGATACGAGTTCCTGTCGCCTGAAACAAGTTAATGTTGTAAATAAAGAAGACTTCGCCTACGAAGTCGATGCAATAATGTTACTCGTAAATGTAACTAAAACACCTATTTTGTTTTAACTGGCTTTTGCCCGCGGCTATGCTCACGGCGTTAAAGTAGATTTTGGAAATATAATAATTTACCAAGGCAAAATGTAGCCTATGTTACTCTACATCTTTTCAACTAAGTCTATACAAAATAAACGGTTGGCGGTTTCTTAAGGCGTGAATAAGCTATCCAGAACTAATCTGACAGATTTTCCTCCATCTTTAAGATTATGTTCTGTTAAATAAGTTGAGGATAGCCTATACAGCACTTTTCAGGCAGTGGTGAAACAGGCCCTAAGATTGAGAATGTATTTATCAAGATCAGGACATATTTTATGTATTGACCGTTTCTTCCCCCGATAACTTTTGAACGTCTTCCTTTATTCTTCTCTAATTTCTCAGATATAAAGCAAACGAAACACCTAATGATATATCCTTACCCCCTGCACAGCAGCCGCGTCCGCCGCAAGCCTTGAGCAAAGCGCTCCGACACCGTTAGCGGGGTTGTCGAACCACCCCATCTCCTGCTGTAACATCGCGCGGAATGCCGCCACCCTGTATACGGAGAAAGCATTACACCCGCAATGAATGGTGTTTATAGAAGAGTGTATTAAACTACATTGCTTAGAATGTACTCTAAGTTATTAAACTACAATGTAAATAAAATGTCACAATCTTGGTTCTATCATTACAGGTTGAAGCAAACATATGAGGCGTTTGCGACCAGTCTAGATTGTAATGGTGAACGCGCATATATCAGAATGCAGGGAACCAAACGAGTTTTTTTTTATCAGGTAACCTATCTGCTCGCCCATAAAAATTATAAAAAACCCACAAGGAACCATCCATGAAGTAAGTCACACGTGATTTTGGTTGACGACGTGACAAGGGGAGTGAGGTTCTAAGTTTTGTGACGTAACATTAAGGGAGGTCTTAAAAATGTGAATATTTGTGACAAGGGGGTGTACTTAATTAAATGAATATCTACAACATAAAATAAAATAACATTTTGCATAATATTCAACCTGAGTCTCGCGGTGAGTCGCACGCCGGTCAAGTTGAATATGAATATCTGGAAGAATATCCCGATCCCGGTGTAGACGCCCACGATGAGGAACAGAATCGCTATGATGTTGGTACCATTGCGGACGTAGTTCTCGTCCTTACTCTCCAGCAACTGAAACGTTTTCCAACTGCTAGTAATGGCTCACACAAATAAGAACAAACACTTTTAGAGCTGTTAACGTTACTAATAGTTTGGCCACAAGCGCTATACCTTGCCTTTGGTTACCATGGTTATTTACCACGCTATTCTAAGTTGGCAGTCATACACCCAACAAACACATTACAATAAATTAATTTTAAACAAAAAATAAAAACCGACTTCTACAACAACAAAAAATGATAGATGAACTAAAAAGAAATAAATATTTTTTTTTCTCTGTTAGTGCCTTATAATGATTGGCTTAGGCCAGACCAGGTTAATGTTGAGGCTTAGGCCTCAACATTAACCTTAATCAATCTTTATAATTTTTAAGTCGGAACCTGAAAATAGATGGCGAAAATCTAATCTTAAGCTCTTGTTTTGATGACACCGTCGGAAGTACCAATTATACGGTTAAAACGTAACGGTTTGTAGCATCATTATAGTGATTATAATGATGATGATGATTATTGATGAAATTGATGAAGTGGCATTTGCTTTAAGTTGTTTAGATAAAGCCGAAATTCCCGAATCGCTATCTATAAGGATTCGAGAGTTCTGTACAGCACCTTCGGAACCAGGGTATACATTTGTCCAAAATCGTACTATTTGGTTGCGTATACCTTCAATAATAATAATTCTTTAGAAAAAGTGAAAACCACTATATGTTTTAATATAACTTTCGAAGAGTCCCCTCGATTCCTCCTGGATCGCATCATCAGATCACCACTTTAAAATGAGACCAAACTGCAGCTACACCCTATACAACAACGAAAAAATTTTCGAAATCGGTCCACAAACGGCGGAGTAATGCATGGTCAAACATAAAAAAGGAACATATATAGGTGGAATTGAGAAACCTTTTTTGGAAGTCGGTTAAAAACTGTAACAAAATTTAAGTAAGCCTGACTTCAAATTAAAAAAAAATTTAAGCTACTTACACCATAAGTTTCACCAAATAGAACAGCGAAGCACGGGAAGGAGGACCCCACAGCTACAGCGGCAAAGATTCCAACCGCCATCCAATATTTCTCCGGCTCACACAACTTGAGTATCTCCCACGTAGTTGGCTCATATTCCTTCTCCTCGTTCTCTTCTACAACCACCTCATCTTCTTCGTCCTCGTCTTCCTCAGTAGAAGTACTCTTGATAGAGTCAATGGATGCCAGTTTTTGTAGTTTGGGCTTACGTATTCTCGTATCTGAATTGTCAAAGGCGGCTGTGAAATGAGTTTATAGTTATGGTTAGTAGCTACCTTCAAACTCCATCGTACATCGATGGCTTGGTGAGAGGTCGGAGCGTGTATTAGTTGTTTCTGTAGAATCACAATCGGGATTAGCCATGCTTAAAAAAATAAAGAGATCCATGTATAAGAATGATCTCCTTGAACAGTAAGCTATTCATCGCTTAATTGTGTTGGCTTAAGTTGTTGTATAATAATTAAAGATATCAATCAAGTGGTAGAAGCGGATAGATTTCTTTTTTATTAGAATTTTGACAAATCTTGTATCTTCATTTCATTATCTAGCTAGTGTATCTAGTTATACATTAAAGTTCAAACCCACATTAATTAAATTTCAAATAATTTTTCGGGTTCAAAAGCGTCCATTAATGCAAAAATCTAATGTTTTTAATGTGTTAGTCATCTGTTTCTTCCACTCATGTCTTCAATTATTACTTGAGCCAACATCTAAACTTGCCATAAATGTTTTATGGTTTATAAGGTCTTGGTTTTTCAAATAATACGGTGCAATGGCAGCAAAATATTAAATGTGTTTAAAACACACACTTAAAACTAGAATTAAGGTATTCGAACATCGCTTCGACGTAAATCTACCCAACAACATAAAAGTTTAGGCGAAATTTACATTTTTAAGCTATAAAATAAAATAAAACCATTAAAGGTAGAAGTCGCAGACTTCAAAGCGAGTTTCATTTACGTATCATTAAATAAAATTAACTTTTCAATTAGAGTTAAGTTAATGTAAACATTAACCCCCATATTCATAAAAATATTTAAGCAATGTAAGTTCGCTGCCTCTTTCTGTCTTGTGACGTTTTCAATATTCCAGAAATTCCAGAAAGGTTGATAAGTTATACATTGCTTAAACTATTTTATGAATAAGGGAGCTAAAGAATAACCTTTAGACCATATGCCCGGGATACACGAGGCCAGAGAGCTAGGACAGCAAGACAGTTCTCTTTTGACCTGTCTTGGGTAGGTAACACTACACTGGCTTGTCAACGAATTTACTAAGATCACTTGCTTATAAATGAAGCAAGTTTGAAATACTAGATTGACAGCTCACTGACACTATATCTTCATACTTACGTTTAGAGGTATCGTTGTTGGAGTTATCCGGTGCTATGCTGGGCTCGTTCTCCAGTACCAGCTGGTAGTACCGACCTCGCAGCTTCATCAGCTCCTCATGAGTACCCTCCTCTATGACTTGACCTTTGTCTATGAACACTATACGTGTCGCGTTTAGTACCGTCGCTAACCTGTAGAGCAGTTTTTGTTTGGTAAGATTTATTAGCCCGGTTGCTAAATTAGCTAAAGAGTCGGATAGGTTATTCCCAACTTATTTGTCAGATTCCCCACACTTCATATTTGCTCAGATTATTTGCGGATACCCTATATGACACTTATAGGAATATGGAGATATATGCTCTAAACCTCTTTTTTATATTTAGGGGGCAAGCGAGGGTTACCTGATAGAAAGCTGACGTCGTCCATGGACACTCGTGACATCTAAAGCGTCGCAAATGCCGGTCTTTTTATGAGGGAATAGGGATAGGAAATTAGGGAAGTTGTGCTAAAAGTACCAAAGGTCACTCACTAGGCCACGGACGCTCTTCTAAGATTTATAATAAATATACAGAAAACTTGCAGCTTCTGTAAAAGTAGCTGGTTCTCCAGATCAACGAGTTATGAGTTTCCATAAATTTGTAGTTCACCTACCTATCCCTCATAGCTACCTGTGGCTCACCATGATGGTGGTACGGCCGAATGCCGCCGAGTCCAGGGCCCGTTGCACTTTGGCCTCGCTTTGGGAGTCCAAAGCCGACGTGGCCTCGTCCAGGATGAGTATTTTTGGCCTCCGCACCAGAGCTCGGGCTATAGCTATCCTCTGTTTCTGACCTCCTGACAGTTGGGCACCTCTCTCTCCGATTAGCGTATTGTAACCCTAAAAAAATCGTGCCTGATAGTAAACGCACATCTATCCAAACCGAACGAATAGAAGTCAAGCCTTTTTTGACTTTTGTTGCGAATGACTCGGACAAATCGAACATCGAACGATTCGGCGCGGGCGAGTGTATGAGGTTCCATGAAATTTCATATATCGAATTTTAAAATTATTTTCTTTCGCCGCGTTCGACTCCAGCGTTTGTGATAGATGCGCGCTTACAATTATCAAAATATGTGACATTATAGTGTATACTGTATATCCTATCATACCGTATAAACTTTGCACTCATATTAGGGCCTATCCATAAGTACGTCAAATAAATTTCACGATTATTAGACGCCTCCCCCCCTTGTCACAATATGATGTCACAAAATTAAGGACCCCACTACCCCCATTCACACTTCGTCTAATCCCCCCCCCCCTACACGAGTAACGTACTTTATGAATGGTCCCTTATAAGAGATACAAAGAGTTGAGTCCATCGCTAAATACAAATATTCCTATTTCATTTAAATGTAATGAAAAATGGAGGCGTTAAATATGAAGAAAACAAAGGTGGCTTACATTTGGTAACTTCTTTATGAAGGTGTGGCAGTAGGCTTGTTTTGCTGCGACTATGATTTCCTCGTCTGAACACGACGGGTTGCTCATTCTGTGGACCAAATCTATACATATAATAAAACAGTAAAATTGGCGTGTCTGTACAATTTATATTTTTACAAACTAATCAATGTGGGGGGCTTAGGAACAGTAATAGAACACAAATGTACAAAAAAAGTTGTCTGTTTGTACGCGCTAATCTCCAGAACTACTGGACGGATTTGAATAAATCTTTTTTGTTTAATAGCTATTAGGTCTGGACAATATATATGATACTTTTGAGCCCAGGAAAATGTACGGTTCCCGCGTAATATACGTATTTTTGCGCAACGAAGTTGCGGGCACCAGCTAATTATAAATAATTAATAATACGTACGAGTATGGTCCTTACAATCAAGTGAATCGATATAACTATAATAACTCTGAACCATGTGCCAGACAGTGGCACGGCAGTCGTTGTTCGACTAAAAAAGATTTACCCACACACAAGGCCGCGCACACAACTGAGTTGAACTATCTGTAGATCCTTTCATGACCCACCTGATATTCTCCTTAATGGTAGTCGCGACTAGTACGCAGGCTGAGGCCATTTACCTCCTCTGGTCACCCACCTAATATTCTCCTTGATGGTGCCAGCGAACAGCACTGGTTCCTGGCCAACCACAGCGACGTGGTTCCTGTAGTGTCGCACGTTGAGGTTCCGCAGGTCGTTGCCGGACGCCTCCACACCGCCGCTGTCGGGGTCGTACAGACGCTGCAGCAGTTGCAGCACAGTGGACTTCCCACTGCCGCTCGACCCCACTAGCGCGACAGTCTCCCCACGACTTATGCGCAAGCTGAGACCGTTTAGTATCTACAAAACGATTTTTTTATGAAATTAATGAGCAAGCGAGTGTCACCTGGTGAAAAGCAACTGCCGTCGCCCATGGTCACTTGTAACAGTACTAAGGTAATAGTGAACGGGAATAGTGATAGTAGAAATATTTTATTAGAATGGGGGGTTGGGGATCGTTGTGTTATTAAGAACCAACGACAAATATTTACCTGAACATCAGGCCGCGCCGGATATCGGAAATACACGTCCTTCAACTGTAGCGTCCCGTCCAATTCCGGTCTTAACCCCTCAGTGGACAGGCTGTCTATGGCGGGTTTGCGGTCCAACACGTCGAATATTGCCGCGGCGGACGCGCGCGCGCTAGCCATTGCTTCGAGATGAGGCGCGGTGAGACCCACGTTTTGAGCACCTTGGAGTATGCTGAAGAAGATCTGGTGAAACGAGAGATATGTGTAAAGTAGAATCCGTTTGTTGTTGTCTTAAAAGTTGTATTGTTAGTCATTAAAAAAGGCAGAACGATAGTAATATGATTATATTACACCGCTTTGAAAAATTATTATATAAATCTTCTAAATATTATATTATATTTTTCTCAATTCGACCTCGATGTATGTTCGTGAGTAGCTTCATCAGCTATAGACTACCTTGAAAAGAAGATATTTCAATTATAGTCCCACGATAAATAAATAATGTTAGTTCTTGTTTTGAACCAAAACAATGTTATTTTATCCCACGTAATCTAATGTTCTGTTTGCGCATGGGCGATGGTACTTGCTTTTTAACCAATGACCTGTCTGCTCGCTTGCCCCATAATTTAAAAAAAAAATTCTTTATTAACCGACTTCCAAAAAGAGGAGGTTGCTCAATTCGACCGTGTTCTTTTGTAGAAGTCGCGGGGAGCCGGTCGTCCTAGTGGCTTCGAGTGGCAGGTCGACCGTGCTGCGTACGCTGCGTTTGCTCATAATTTATTTAAAAAATACTCACAATCATTAGCACAGCCGGGGTATAAGTCGGTTGAGGCTCATGTCGGCTGTCCAGAATGAGTCCAACTCCATACCAGAATGACAGGGCGTACGTCGCGTATATTATAAGCCACATCACACCGCTGCCGATCCCGGAGAATATACCGCGCTTCGTGCCCGTCTTGTTGGCCGGTGCGAGGCGTTCTGTGTACCTAGAAATTTAATTAGCTGCGAATAGGGACCATTTAAAAAGCATGTCACGCTAATTTCATGATTTTTGGAGCCTTTTATCACAGGTGGTCAGATTTCCAAGAATAATGATATATGTGATATTGAAAATACTATGACTTTTTGATGGATGTCCTGTCCGTCCTTGACGCCTTAGCTCCAATCGACTTGATTTTTGCCATACCAAGCCTATATAAGCTACTATTAGAGACCATGAACCTGGCAATCTCCTTCTCCTCCCCCCCGAAGGCCACGACAGTCCGGATGCCGGCGAGGACCTCCTCAGCCACAACACCACCGATACTGTACGCCTTCAGCTCCTGAGTTGTTAGTGATGATTGTACCTGAAACATTACATGTTTTGACGTACTATCAAGGAAGTTGATACAGAGTCAGATTGCTGATCCTAGTAATTTGCTTCAGCCGACAAATCACGACCATGAAATAAACATGTTATGGACAAATGACGTAGATCCGTCTCCATAAAATAACTGTCAAAAAAAGTTGTGGATAGTCTAACCGTTACTCTATATGCAGTGATTAAGCGGTGAAACTGGCTCTAAGTATCTTAAACCTTTATAGCGTCCGGTGCCTAGTGGGTAAGACTTTTGGTTCGCACTCGAGAAGGTGCAGGTACAAACCCGGTGGAGGCATGTACCAATGAGACATATTTTCAAGTACATACGGATGCTCATTGACGTGCGAGAGTCATGCTTCGGCACGAATGGGCTGGCTCGACCGAAGTGATACCACGGCCTCACAGAAAAACTGGCGTGAAACGGCATTGTGCTGTGTTTCGTTCAGTGAGTGAGTTTACCGGTTGCCTAACTTCCCTAATCCCCCTATCCCTATTCCCATTCCCTGTTCCCTCATGGAGGCCGTCAACGTACTTGCGACTCTTCGGATGTCACGAGTGTGCCATGGACGGCAGTTACTTTCCATCAGGTAACCCGTCTGCTCGCTTGCCCCCTAAATATCATAAAAAAATAAAAATAACCTCACCCTAGCAACGACCGCGGTGGTGGCGATGATGATAGGCGCACAGGACAGTATGACGAGGGTGAGCTCCCAGCCGTACACGAAGGATATGAGCACGGCGGTCACGAACGACATCACCAGGTATATAAACATAGGCACCTTCTCCGCTATACCCTCGCGGTACTTCTCCACGTCACTGGGAATAACATTGTTAAAGACAGGTCACTTTTTTTTTTTTCGTAAAGGACTCTTTGACGAAAGTAACTTATCTAGGTATTATATACAGCCTGAAACTAATTTTGAAAATGACCTTTTTATAACAAAATTTTTGGCATTGAATATTATGAATAATACTTACTGATCCGGTAATATCGGAGTAATATTATAAAGAGATAGGTTTTTTGTTTGTTTGTTTTACAATCAGAGAAGTCAGAAGTCAAAACAGATACAGATCGTGGATCTAAGTAATTTGGTCACGTTACGTCAAACTCAGTTCACAGTTCCGTACTTACATGGAATTGACATATTCCGAACAAATGATAAAGATCAACTGGATCTCTTTCAATTTCTCCCATTATACAAGGTGTATAATCTCAGAAGTAACTAAACCGATTTCAGAAATTTTTTCACCATTAGAAAGTTAAATTTTATAAAATTATCTTTTATAATTTTATAATTTCAAAATTATATTTTATAAAATGTATAAAATCGTATTTTGAAATCAAATGCTTCTGTGGAGAAGACTTTTTACGCGGGCAAAGTCGCGGGGGCTAGTAGCTAATATATCACAAGCAGGCAAGCTGAAACAGAACCATATTGCTGATCTAGTTCTAGTAGTAATCAGTTGTCTGAGTTGTGTCAAACCCAGTCCACATATACCTAACGATTTACATGGAATTGACATATTCCGACGAAATGACGTAGGCCCGTCAGATGGCTCTGTTTCAATTTCCACCATGGTACAAAAATAACTTACTCGGAAACCTTAGTGGCGAAGTTCATGGACGTGTTGAGATCGTACCATGAGATGTCCTGACGCAGCACCGCCTTCAGGAACATCTCCTTCATCCTGTCAATCTGGAAAATGAAACATCATTATGCCTTGTAATCTACGGTACCGTTGATATAGCTTGGCCACGAGCGCTATACCCCTAGCCTTGAGTATAAGCGCGGCGCGGCGGGGAAGGGTTACCATGGTTACCGTCTGTCAGTCGACCGTCATCGCTGACGGCGGTTGTATTCTTTCATGTCCCCCGCCCCGTCCTATGTTCCTAGGGCGCGGTACAGAGGTTATGATCAAGCCATAGTTATTCCTGAATATCTGTTAGACGATTATATTTTTGAATGAATACATTATTTCATATAAAAAAAATTTTTTCATTGTTATACAACAATGTAATATTATGAATTGATAAACTCATTTACATTTTACATTTGACTGTGAGAAATATATTTGGCACATAAAAATATAACTATAGGCTTTTAACGCTTGTGTCGTTTAGTCGAGACGTTACAAAACTCACTAACCTATTTGAACGCCTTTAAAAAAATCTCAGCTGATTAAATGCACTCAGCAGGCAACAAATGGCATAGGCTTCAAAGCGATTTTAATTTTCGCTTCACTTACGTTACAATTTCTTAAGACTTGATCACGTGACTTTTCGTTCGACTATGTTAATCCAATCCAATCGTAAGAAATCGTATCGTTGGATTAAAGAAGTCCACTGACCTGTTTGAGCGCGGCGTAGTTGAAGAGGTCCACGCTGATGGCACCGACCGCGAACTGCAGTAGCGAGAACACCGCGCACCCGATACCGAACGCCTTTGAGTCTTCTATCAGCGCCGCTCTGTTCTCCTCCAGGCTCGCGTTCGTACTGATAGTGAAAAGTGAATTTACACAAATTTCATGATTTTTAGACCTTTTCTCCCCTTATCACAGGTGGTTACATTTTTTAGACCCTTCCCTCGTGTGGCGTCACTAATATTGAAGTGGTTGCAATTTTAGATCTGAAAATTGCGACCTCTTCAGTATTTCAAATTTCGGGATTTAGGGCCTGTTTCATCGTTTACTGATAAGTGTCGGATAATCTAACTACAGATGTTGTATGGAGAATCTGTCAAAAAAGCCTAGCAGAAACCTTATCAGTAAAAGGTGAAACAGGCCCTAAATATCCTAAACTTTAAACTGAACTATAGTTCTAAAAAAATAACCCTTAACGCCATAAGAATAACTTATACTCATAATTAAGATGATACTTGTGAATACTTGATAACCTTTAGGTATCTTATTCTTTACTTTCACCGCTTACTGTTAAAGCTTCTGCTAGGCTATCCACAACTTTTTTGACAGATTCTCCATACAAAATCAGTCAAATAAAGTTGTATCTGTCATATAATAAGAATTTCGGCCAAAGAGATGCGGGAATCATTTAGTAAATATACAAATAACTCACAGTATCCGGCCTCCTCCAAACATTGCGATGGTGAGGGTCGGCGTAGACGTCCCGTTCATGACGGTCCGGTCGATCAGCAGCGACGTGAACTCGCCGTATATGATCACGCCGATCGGCACGAATAACCCGTTGAGGGACGCGAAGATCACACCCGCGAACAACAACACGAACTCCCATGGCTTAGCGAATCTGTACTGTAACGATTACGGGGCAACGTTTATAATTGTTCAAATGAAGTGCGTCCGGGGAATAGCGGGTAGACGTCTGGTTGGAAATCCAGAGAGTACTAGGTTCGAAACCGGTCGTGTAAAAATGAGAAATTTTCAGTTCTCAAGTATATAATACTGGCCTTCATTGCCGTGGAAGAGATTTCGTCACAAATGGGCCTGCTCAAGAAATACCATAACCTCATGTTCATGGTATTTCTCGTCAGTTTATCTCAATTATCTGTCATGTTACCTATTATTCGGTCGCCATGCTCAGCCTCCTGATTCCCTATTTCTTTATTAGGCCGGCAACGCACTTGCAACGCTCCTGATATTGCGAGAGTCCGTGGGCGACAGCAGTTGCTTTACATCAGGTGACTCATCTTGGACCCTAATTTTAAAAAAGAAGAGGTTGTAAACTCTTCCGTGTTACAAGAACTTTATGGCTTTACGTACGTACGTATTTGTACTTACTGTAAGTTTATAGGTTTAAGGTTTATTGCAAAATAATGGTGATCGCACATCGAATAAATCGAAGTTATTTTCTCTTTGAATTTGACAGCGACCGATACGGACGAATCGGAGGTGACTTAAGAGGTTCAATGAGATAAGATATCCAAAAGTCGTTTCCTTTGCCGCGTTTGGCTCTTTCGGTTTTTTTATATATTTAGGGGACAAGCGAGCAGACGGGTTACTTGATGGAAAGCAACTGCCGTCGCCCATGGACACTCGCGACATCCGAATAGTCGCAAGTGCCTTGTCGGCGTTTATGAGGGAATAGGAAATGGGAATAGGGATAGAGGGATTAGGGAAGTTGAGCCACCCCTAAACTCACTCACTGAACGAAATGCAGCACAACGCCGTTTCACGCCAGTTTTCTGTGAGGCCGTAGTATCATTTCGGTCGAGCCGGCCCATTCGTGCTGAAGCATGGCTCTCCGACGGCAAAAATAAACATCCGTATTACTTGAGATCGGAAAATGTCTCATTGGTATACGCCTCCACCTTGGTTCGAGCCTGCACCCTCTCGAGTGCGAACCAAAGGAAGAAAAACCCATCAGGCTATGGATGCTCTAAAGTTCCATGGGAGAATTCGTTTCCTTCACCGCGTTCGGCTCGTTCGCCGATGATTTGTCTAAAATCACTAACTGCGACTGCCGAGCAAACATATTATGTTCTGTAAAGTTTTGCTTGTGAAGTTTATAGTTAACTGAACATCGTTAAAATGACGATACTGCGACGTTTTACATACGAACAGTACAATAACGGGGAGAATATGAACCCTAATAGAATGGTGGTAAGGTTGATTGTTGCACAAAGGGATATAATGATGACGTAGATATGCTTCATCAAGATTGCAGCCAAGATCAAGTGTAAAGTTCGTCAACTTTTAAAAAGTTGAGTGGGCACTGAAGTTATTTATAAATAGATTTAAAAATATAGAATTAACTAGCTGATGCTTGCTTGATGATCTATATCTATAAAATGTAAAACAAAGTCTGTAAAAAACACTTATGACGAGATCTGCTGGACCAATTTTCAAGGTTATTGATTTGTTGGATTTGTCTCCGCCCCGAAAAGCAGAATACATCTTAAAAATAATGACATATTTACGAATACTTGAAAAATGCGTTATTTCTTAAAGTTATTTAGCTTCGGAGCTGTTAATTTTTTTTGTCAAAATCTGTAAGTATTGATTGAAATTTATACATGCCTTCATAGAACTATTTAAAATGGATGAATAAACTAAATGGAGGTATTTTTTTTTAAAGATTGAAAAGTATTACGCGTGCGTTCAGAAATGTGTATTCATTATACTAAATCATTTCAATCGTAGAGAGCGTAGCCATAGACTGCTGTATATTTCTTTTTCATTTGCACATGAAAGAGTTGGTTAATTACGTATAGCTTGCGTACGAAAGAGAAAAAAACACAATTTTTGTCCCTTATCATAAGGCCACTTTTTTGAAATGTTAGGCACGCATTGTGCTGAAGAAAGTTTGACGTTTCGTGATCGGTCAGCTGGGCCCTAGGAATTTTAATTGTTTAAGCCATAATATAACCATTTAATTTCTATTTTGTGTTTTTCTTATAAGCTGTGTTTGTGCAGAAAGTTAAAGCAATGGTGCGATGTAGTATCTTTGCATGTAATAGTGATAGCAGAAGGAAAATTAACGTAAGTTAGAGAAAATTTCGATATGTTTTGCTAGCATCACAGTTTTTTCCGTAAATTATTTATATTATGCTTAAATAACATAAAATTTTCTAATGTCAACATCGAATTAGTTTTATTTTTATTATTGATATAAGGTGTTTTCATGGTTATTTCAACATAATATGTATAGGGAAATATTGCAACTAACTAAACGCCAAATGAAGTGGGCCACGGGACAGCTAGTATATAATAATACAGTTAAATTGGATTGTCTGTTCTTTTAATATTAATCAATGTGGGGGTGCTAATGAACAGTAATAGAACACATATCGACAAATTGTCTATGTAAACAATTGTCTGTTTGTACGCGCTAATCTCAGGAACTACTACTACTATTAGGACGGATTTGAATTAATTCTTTTTTTGTTTAGTAGCTATTAGGTCTGGGAAACATATAGGATACTTTTATCCCGGGAAAATTTACGGTTAGTAAAAATAGTAAAGAAATAAATTGAACTTACCAATTTAAACCATGAAACCGACGGTGGCTGGCGATTAGGATCCGCACTGTAAAAAACAAATACATTTAAATACACACTTCAATATTCGAAACAAGTGATGATAGAATTAAAATAAATCGCTGGAATAATCATGACATATTCAGCCAATCACAGACGAAAGCGATGAGAAAACAAAGATGGCGTCTAGACATGTCGGATTGAATAAAGCCTCAACCACACGGGCGCGTTATTACAGGTCGAACATATCGCATGCGTTATTTAAAAACTTCTATTGTGACGTTACTAGGCAGCAGTACGCAACTTCCTCCACCTAATACAAAATATACTGAAAACAGTTATCGCAATAAAGCGCATGTGTGGAGGGGCTTTAAATGGCGAGAATTGAAGCGCAAGCGACGAGTTCCATACCATTTCGACGATGACATGTCCAGGGGCTAGCCCTAAATATCCTGGGCACGCTAAACAGATTAATACACCACACTGAACAAGCAAATACATTCATAGTAATCGTTAAAATAAAACGTACTAGCTTATGCCCAGACCTTCGCTCACGTAGAAACTCCTTTGAAAACTTGATATTTTTTGAAAACCAAAATCCAATGTTACTCTCGATCCTTTCAACGCCAAGCCAAAAACAAACCGATTGGTTGTTTTGTAATTAAAGCGTGAAGGAAGAACAAACAAACTAATATAAGTATGGACAGAATGTACTAGTATGGATGGATACATGGATAAATATTACATAATCTTCATTATTTATTATTCTTATTATAAACATTACATATTAATAAGTTCACGTTTTTCTGATATTTCTATAGATAAACCTGTGCCACATTCTTATTTTTATAGTATACATAGTGAATCTTAGTATCTTTATAATTGTTGTAACCGTTAGTTCATTGCTTGAATAATATTAATAACAATAAATTTTATTCTACCAAAGATGAGGATAAGGTGACTACTCAGATTATGACAGTGACAGTCACCGCTATCCCTGGTCTTCTGTGATATCCTACCCTTAACAATAAAACTAAAAAGGAATCAAAAAAAACGAAAAATTTTAAAAATATTAACTCTCGCACTATTCTATTATCAATTGCTGCATTCAAAATACACACGTACCACGCATACACTCTTGAGAAAATTGAACTAAAAAATGTTCAAGGTCAAACCTTTCAAAAACGGTTTTATTGAAATCTACATAAAACTATAGCAAAGCTCTTTCTTTATAGTCGAGTGACGTTTTCAAGGCGTGCATTAATATGCAGACCGTCTTGAGACTTTTAATGCTTCGGCTAAAGCTTCTTACTCGATCGTATTTAAAATTTTACGTCTACTTATATACTAGTTTATATATTAATAAACTTTAAATATTTGATGGAAATGTACAAGTAAGAAAGTATAGATAATAAGAAAGTATTTAGTTATGATATACTCATATACAGGTACAAAATCCATGGTAACGTCGATTTTATAATTCTGATGTTTTACTCCATAATAGTGTGTAATTTACAAGGGTCTTACAAAAGTAATGAAAAAAATAAAGCTCTGGAATGAACTATCACCAGCAGTATTGCCTCTTAAAAGGCCGGCAACGCACATGCAACCCTGATGTTGCGAATGTCTATGGGCGGCGGTAATTGCTTTCCATCAGGTTACCTGTTTGCTCGTTTGTCCCCTTATTTTTATAAAAAAAAATGTAGTTAGTGTAGTTTACTGTAAAAGCAGCCCTGAAATCGAAAAAAAATCGAGATTTGTATGGGGCGAGCGCCTCGACGCCGACAACGTGGCCATACTAATCACAATTTTTTGTTGCTTTCAGCGGTGTTAATTTCACAGAGAACTCTACAAAAGGACACATATAAACCCTAGAGTATTATCACTAACCTATGTTGTCCCCTGTAGAATTAAATTTCGATTCAAAACATCTCCGAATGTCTGTCAAGGCGAAAGTTGTAAATTGAAACGTTGCGGTAAGTCGTAGCAGCGGCGTAGAGCGTGCTACGAATATACTACGAGACCTCGCGCGTCGCGTAGAGCGGTTACGTCATCTTGTAGAGAGAATATATTTTAGTGATGAATTTATGAACAAACAAGGCACAATATATTCCTTTAGTTTTGTCACATACGTTCTATCGAATATATAAAATTCTCGTGTCACAGTTGTCGTTGCCATACTCCTCCGAAACGGCTTGACCGATTTTGATGAAATTTTTTGTGCTTATCAGGTATCTATCAGGCCTACACTAATCGGCCAACATCTATTTTTCATCCCCCTTAATTATTCAGCCGGGTCAGCTAGTTATTTTTTATATCTGACACACACACACACACACACGTGTACTGGTTGTAACGTGGTATAACAGTAATAATGTATAAATATATGAGTCTCTATACAGAGTTCACTGTAGAAATTGCAGCGCTAAAAGCGTAGAAAATGGGTTAATTCAAGTCACTGGGGCGCTTAGCCAAACAGATCACAAAAGTTTTTATACTTTCAGCGCTGCACTTTCACAGTGAACTCTGTTTAAGGGACACATGCAAACCCCGAAGTTTTATCAGTTACTTTTTTTACACCTTGCATGTTCGGGATACGCGAGGCTAGTTTCGTAACCAGGAGCAGCGAGCTAGTGTCAGTGAGCTGTTAAATTAGTATTTATGGCTTCGTGTACACAAAACTTCAGTTTTCTTTCTTTTTAATATTTGTTGTAAAATCGGCAACAGGAATACATATTCTATAAAAATTTCAACTCTCTATCTATTACCGTTCTTGTGATACAGCGTGGAGACAGACGAACAGACATCGAAGTCTTAGTAACGGGGTTCCGGTTTTATCCTTTGGGTACGGAACCCTAAAAAGGCTTTTCAATGTCGACCCGTGAATAACCAGTACCAGTTAATAGATATAGAAACAACACATCTCACATGAATCGGGCATGCTTAAGACTTCGTAATCATAGCGGCGATTAAGTTTGCCCAACATGCTCCGACTTAAACGCTCAGGACGAGTCCTGGCTTGAAAGACTAGCCTCTCGTATCTCGGCCACTAGTTCCTCACGACAAGGACAGGAGAGTACTCACGCTTCCTCCTTCTGCGCCTTCTGTGCGAGGTATGCCGTCTGCTGCGCGAGCGCGTTGATGGTGAGTGAGTTCTGGCGGAAGCTGAGCGCCGACGCCGGCCGCACCCCGCTGTGGCGGCGTACCTTCGTTATGCTCTTCGCCGAGTCATCGCGTCTCATTCTCGTGTCAACGACTCTGGAAGGAAACAGAACATTCGCTCAAGTTTGGCGATGTTGTTCATTAACCCCCAGTCAAATTATACAAACCGCGGTTGTCAACAACCAAATGACAACACAACACTTTGTTGACAATCGCGTTTTGTATGAAAAAGACACATTTTTTGACTTAGGATTAATGAACCATACCGCCAATCTTGAGCGTATTCATAATAGCTTACAAGTACATGTGCGTATGCGCCTGTGCGCGTGCGTCGTCGCACGTTTGTCCTGAATAAAGGCAAGGTAAAGATATTCAGCTACAGTATATGCACTCTCGCCCTGTGTTTGAAATAGATATTGACAGCCGCGCGACTTGTAACTTGTTTGTAGTTTGTGCTAGGGCTGCCTCTTGGTAGTACTTTAATAACCCGACCGAAAGTTGATAGGTCTAATGTTTTTATATCTGTCAAAACTAAAACAATAAAAGCGTTCGAAAACAACAGAAATATGGCGGTTTAAAAACGGAACATTATCGTCCAATATTTGAATTTTCTCTATAATACCAATTTTGCGGATGTATGTTTTCGACTAGAAATAATTATTTTATTATACTCTGTAAGTACAATCTTAGATAATTTTTATTCATGTCTCCCACAAACTCAATATAATAGTATTTATTTATCATACATCTTACCTTTCGGAATTTCCCGCTATTGTAAAATATGTTAATTCCGGGTGCGTTAATGTTGCTTTTTCACATTTGCAAATGTATCTAGATTAAGATTAGATTGAGATCGAGGCGCGTCAGTTTGACAGCTTTCCGCAGTTTATCGTCGCTGCGAGTGCCAAGTTCCATATGTGATTTTGGTAAGGTTGTGGGAAACAACAAAAAACATGTTATTGGATTAAAAATAAAAAAAAAACAAAATTATTGATACCACAACATGGTATATTACAAAAATGGTTTTATCTCGAATGTGCAGAACGAAACTGAGACTATTTTTAACGAAAAAACGAAAAATTAGAAAAACCACATATGGAATTTGGCACTCGCAGCGACGTTATGTAGAGTGCAAATGTTGTATGTAATATATTCCTATTCTGTGATAAAGGGTTGCACTAGCTACGCGTGTTTTTGTCGCTACCTTAGATATATTCGATAGTTTTCCGTCCGCACATTATGATCGGAAAAATTCGGCCGCCTCTTTGATTCCCACTCATAATGCCCGAGAATTTGAAACACCAAGTCGATAATTATGGCACAGTGTAACGCATGTGACACGATAGAAGCGACATCTCTCTTTGTTTTCGGAAACCAAAAAAATAATACAACCTCACGTACAACTCGACGTTGCATTATTTTTCTAGCACTAGAAACAAAGTTCAACTATTTTTATTAATGAGTAAATTAGTACCGATTTATTTTTTTATGCCAAGTAGTTTAAGAACGCGGAAATAATTCCTAGCACGTAATATTTCTTAATAACAAGGCCTTAATAGGCCCACGCTATTTATATCGTTTATAAGAACCTTACAAGTTACTTGTTGGTACTTTGTTCACGTGTAAAAACAAAAAGCTTTCATTCATGATGAAGCTATTGGATACATTTTTTTTTATATAGAGCTGGATTGCAACATTTTTTTGATTTCCAGTCCGCCACATCAAAAAACGTGTATGAAGTACGTAGATGAGACTAGCAAAAGCTAAACTTTTTCTATAGTCTGCTCAAAATAACTTGGCGCGAAATTTCATTTGACAAATTTTAACATTTAAATGAAGATTAGTGCTAACTTTTTAAGCAGCTATAATGAATACGTCTTTGGAATGTAAAAAAGTAGTCTATATAAATAAAATTGAAAAATAATAAAAAATCTATGGACGCTTTACACCACGTCAGTCTGGCCCCGCGCTAAGTACCCGAGGGACTTGTGTTACAGGTACCAGACAACGGAAATATATTTAATACTTTTGTACTATACACATATTTAAGA
>JAOTAV010023763.1:0-49204 GCA_026546445.1 Cyclargus thomasi
GGTGTCCGATGAATTTTCAGCGATGTACACAACTACCATTATTATCGCTTCTTGTATCATGAGTATCATCATCATATTAATTAGAAAGCTGCGCGTTTATTCAAAAATTATATATGAGTGATTTTAATATAAGTTAATGCAGATATAAAAGAAATACAGTGTAATAGGCTTTCATACCTATTAGAATTATAAGGCGCACTAAAAATCTAAGCCGCCGACGCCACCTACATTTGTCGGAACCAGTTTGTCGGTGGGCTAGGTCGACGGCGTCACTTATTGTTTGACAATAAACTATGACGGTGACTTGCAAGCGGCTCGAAACTAGCAAACTTTTTGTAATACCTTACACATAGGTGCCGACTTAAGCCACCAACATGTGTTATTGACTTACACGTATGGGTCACCGAAAACATAAAACTCAAAGCCTGACTGACTGACTCTTATCGAATATCCCAGCAAAAGCACTGTATTGGGCTGAAATTTGGCATGCAGATGTTATGCCGTAGGAATCCACTAAGAAAGGATTGTGATGAATGTTTGCCCCAATGAGATAAAATGGCGAATAAATGTTAGTACGAAAATACTTCGTATTGCCATGGAAGCAATAAGTAAAAACTAGTTAGTATATTATTATGAAGATTTCTATTTCGAGATTTTGTCATAAACTAATCTTGAAATTGATCTATCTGGCAGAGGGTAGTGGAGACGGTACAAACTGTATGAAGACATTATAATATGCCGATATCTCATCTTGAATTTAATCTGGATGTTCAAATAGCTCCAATTCGCACAGATATAAGCCAACAATGGATACAATCCAATGCTTAATAGCTAACCATTCTCATCGTTTGACCGTTATTACGGTGTAGGTTACTATAATAAAATCTTACGCATGTGGGTTATGAGGTGAAGAAATGGTGGCCCTTCAACGGTGGGCCGTAGTACCTTTAGTATGAAATGATTTTCATAATTGAAGGCATAAGTGCAAGAAGCGGGTAAGTAACATTTCAAAAGTTGCCGGATTTCTGCGTAAATAGACGCTTTAGGACCGGAAAAACCATTTGAAATAAAAATAATGTGTAATTTATGTATGGATAAGCTAAATAATAAAATCGCAAAATCATAAGATTTATCAAAATTTTATAGGAAAAAATTAGTAGTTACTTGAAGATTGTAAAATGTTAGTTATTCGCTTCCACTTATATCTTCAATTATTATAAATGTTTAGAAGTGGTATTTTGCTACTTTTTACTTTATAACGTTCAATTTATTCTATTTTATTTATAACTTTTATGAAGGCCTTTATTCATTTTGTGTTACTACTATAACCATCTAAATTTTAATAATCAATATTTTTTACCCAAGGTTTCGCTTGTATAGAATTTAAAAATCGCGAAAAATACGAATATTTTGGGAACATGATTTTTCCCCGATAAAAAAGTAGCCTATATTACTTTTTAATTCTTTTCACTAAGTCTGTTGCAAAAAATCAGGTCGATCGGTCGTTTGTTTCGGGCGTGAAGGAACTAACAAAAAACAAACATACAGGTAAACAACACCGTTTCCTATGGGAAATACTTTTATGATTTTGTTATCCACATTAATTCATACACTACACATACTATAATATATTATAAAATACTACATATCATAAAACACTACATACCAGCTATTGCCCGTGACTCCTACCGCGTAGTTAAGAATAATTATTTTCCGTAACAAAATTAAATGCTTATCACGTAATTGACCCCTGAATTTTCTATGTTATAAACTTTACGGAGCCTGAGATTTTTCCAACGAATGCAAAATCGTAGAAACCGGTGCGTTTTGAAGTTATAGCGTCAGGAAGGAAAATATGACTTATTTTTGTGTAATAGAGTATGGATTAACATGGATAACAAAATTGTAAAAGTATTTTCCATAAACCTACAAAAAAGTATTCGCTAATCATCAGTTATATCAGTAAAATATTGCAAAACCTTCTCATCTTTCCGTTAGCTGTCTGCCCTTATAAAAACTTCTACCTATCGTCATAATATTATTGTAATTATTATGCAAATTGCCCTCTCAAGTTTTCAACGTTAACTGTTATTAATTATTGTTCAAACAAATCAGATCACGTTCCAATAACTTTTTACCGGCCATTAAATTAAGCAGTTGGCAACTTCATTTATCTCGGCTTGTTCCTCCGGCCGATAACGTTTGGCGACACGGCTCCGAACTTCGCCAAACTCGTGGAAACTTCCAGAAAAGTTGTCAAATCACACCAATCGTTCACAAATTTGTTAGATACTTACCGATATAATTTTAAAACGAATTTCGGTTTCTTATCGTCGAATTAATAGCGCGCGCTTTAATTCAATGAAGGTCTTAATTAAATTGAGCAAGGAATTAGAACAGGGGGGCAGCCAATATATGAACTTTTTCGCTTCTAAAAAATCGCCATACAAAATGTATAGAAATTATATAAGGCATAACGAACGCTTATGTCATTTAGATCTTTGCTAACTCATGTTATATTTGCCATAGAGCTTATCGTTCGCTAATTTCAGGTTGCCTATGGGCTTTACACTCACGTTCTCTTTTGTATTTTCTATTGAAAGATTTAAAGAGAAATTTGCTTGCTTGCATCCGTACTATTTCTGTATTATTTATTGATCAAACCTACATCGAAGAAATTCCAAGTATCAAGACAATAAAATCAAAGTTTCACACCAAGTATTTCGGCGTTAGGTGGAGTTAATTTGCGAGTAAGCATCGATCGAGCAGGCTATTTGAATAGAATAAACTTCTTACATTCGCCCTGTAACCTATTACGTACAGCACGACCTTGTTGTGTTTTACTGACCTATCCAAAACACTAATCATTCGTGTATTTTGTACAAATGTCAGTACATTTATTATTCGTAGATTTGTATTTTTGACTATGGCAAAAACTAGAGACGCGTTGAAGTGAGGATTATGATTAAATGTTCTGATTTTCAACTATAAAGAATCAAGGAATTTTATATATCAAACTATTGGTCCGAGAACTAGCTAGGGTTATTATCTGGCTCTACTAAAACAAAACGATTGAGTTAAATAAATTTGTGATCATCATCATCAAGTTAGCCGATTTTACTGACATAGGATATCGCTAAGGGATATATTACGTTAATATCTAATGCCTTATAAAAGGTGCTGCACACTGCTGCTTGCTCCGAGTGAGTAAATCACTTTGTGGACATGAATTATCATCTAGTTCCTGTGAAACTATCGTTCCCGCACAGCGAACAAAGCTGCTGTTAATCCAAAGCATATCTCTCTGGTTTTAAGCTAAGTTATATTCTATTTACTGTAAGAGTGCCCAAATATGGCAAACAAAACGTAGTTACTTGAATTTCACATAGCCGCCTATCATTATAAAAGTGACAGTCTGTATGGTACTGGCAGCTGTTCTTTTTTTTTTGGTTTTTTTTTGCATGGTCCACCTCACGTGTTGCCAGTGAATAGCTACTAAACAGTCCCTATCACCATGACGTGACGTAATAGCCGCTCGCGTGACGGGCCCCGTTTGTATGTCGGCGGTCGCACTGCGATACGCAAATATAAACATCACCCTAAATTCTTCCCGTAATCCGAAACATCGTAACGGTTACGGTTATCGTCTTATATAAATGCTAAACCTGAATCTTCACCGATACGTTAATCTCTCCATCGTGTGGGTACTTGATATTTTATTGACCTATAGGCGAGTACCCAAAATATAATCGTACTTAATATCGGTGCCCCTATTCTTTAAGTTTTTGCAATATTAAGACCCGATTTGTTTCATATTGATCTAGCTTATTTTCGATTTTTAATATTATATAGTTTATCAATACACTAAACTACAAGTATGTATTACGTATTCGCTCATGATCACCGGTATGCTTCATTAACCCTTTGTCACATTTTTATACAAACCGAGCTTGTCAACAACAAAGTGACATCACAATACTTTGTTGACAATATCGTTTTATATTGAAATGACAAATTTTTAAGCGAATTTACAATAGTTTGATTGAATTACAAGTTTAGTAAACTTGTTTTGAGAGAGCAATTGATTGAAACTTATATTTTGCACAAAAAATAATCAGAACAAAATAGGAAAGGTAGAAATTAGTAGTACATCTCATTTGTACTAAGCTATGTCATGATTAAATTACAATATTAAACGCCTGCTTCACCGCTCACTGTTAAAGTTACTGTTAGGCTATCCACAACTTTTTTGACAGATTCTCTACACAAAGTCTGTCAAATAAAGTTGTATCTTTCAAATAAATATACAATCTGTAAGCGGTGAAGCAGGCCCTAAATAAAAATATGTCTACTATAGACCAGCGTGTACCGAAGCTCTGTTTTACGTAATTTCGTCGTTGAACAGAATTTTCAAACTTTTAAATTTAACCCGCTACGGCAAAGATTAAACTGTAAGCCAGAAGACTAGTGGTTGGATTACGAATAGATAACTTTGGTCAGGGATCCCTTTGTCAGTGTTAGTACGATCACGAGGAACTACGTAACTGAATCACATTTTAAATATTAAAGTAAGGTAGTAGGTATTGGCTGAATTGACTAAAATAGTAATTTTTTGTTTCCTTAAAAGTATTCCGTGATTATTATAATAATTAAGATAACATCACTTGAAACAAGTAATTCCATCTTTAAGCAGTAATTGGTATAAGTACCAATTACTGCTAATAGATGGCATTACTTGTTAAGGTACATTGTTCACTTATTAGTAATAATTGAAGACATAAGTGTAAGAATTGTTTTTTACACTAACTAACAGTTTACAACCTTCGTATATATATACTAATTTTTTCTCTTAAAATTTTGATATATCTCTAAGTAAACCTAAAGGTTTCATTATCTATCTATACATCAAATCTTCCTTATTTTAATTTCAAATCATTTTACGGTCCTAAAGCGTCCATTTACGCAAAAATCCGGCAGTTTTCATCATTTCAATCAAAGAAAAACCCTGAACGTTGCAATTAAAACAATGCATTATGCAACAACACTAATATTTGCCGCCAAAAATTTTTTAGTTTTTTTTATTTTATTAAATATTTTGATATATCTAGTGTCACTAACCCTCCATCTGGCGCAGTCGGGTAAAAATCTAACAGTACAACTTTGTTACTGGTGCAAAAGAGTTAGGCGACATAATGACTATATTGTCGGTGAGTGCGGTTAGGCGGTTAAAAGCGTTGTCTTGTACCAAGTCGGTGCGAGATAAAATATCACCCATCAATATAATTTAACGTCCTCGTAAATAACTGTCATAAAGTGTATATGAATAATAATCGTTTTTTTACGAGCACCGTGTACATTAAAAGCAAATTGGTATAAAGGATAGATATCACTGGCAACCCAAAAGAAAACATATTTACACAGCGACCAAGCTACATAAAAGTATTATGCATTCGCTCAAGATTGGCGGTATGATTCATTCATCCTCAGTCAAAAAAATTCTCATATCCATAAAAAACGCGATTGGAAATTAATTGTTGCGATGTCAATCGAGGTTTGTATAGAAATTTGACAGAGGGTTAATGAACCATACCGTTAATGCTGAGCAAAAAGACAATAATATAATAATTACTGAAAACAGGAAAACCAAACAGAAAAGTACACAAAATCATTATAACAATGCCAGATAGGAATTAAGAACTCTGGTAATACCTACGCATTTGAGAAATGATATTCTGATAATCTTGAAATAAGATCAGGATTATAAAAATGGATTATTCTAATACTAATTATTTATTAAGTCTCGAGCCTTATAATAGGGCTAAAAAAAATACAATTTCTCTTCGAAAGCCTCCATAACAACACAGTGTCGTCATGACAACCAACGGGGGCAAACGGAGGAAAACGCTGGCTTGGTTTGAAAAATAATATAAATTTTAATAATACACAAGGCTTCTTGTATGAACAGTGCTTCTCGTCGTAAAAACTTCACGCCAGTGCTGTCGTGTTGTATTGGCTGCCAGGTGCTGCTTTCGTGTGCATTATTTTTAGAAAAATCGCTAGGAAACTTAGAATCTGCTGTGGGAGAGCCATGCCTCGGCACGAATGGGCTGGCTCGACCGGAGTGATACTACGGCCTCACAGAAAACTGGCTTGAAACGGCGTTGTGGTGTGCTACGTTCAGTGAGTGAGTTTACCGGTGAGCCAACTTCCCTAATCCCCCTATCCCTATTCCCATTCCCTATTCCCTCATAAAGGCCGGCAACGCACTGGCGACTCGACGGCAGTAGCTTTCCATCAGGTAACCCGTCTGCTCGCTTGCCCCTGAATATCATAAAAAAAATAATCTCATTGATAGTTTCAAACCTAATCGTTTATTTAATTACGCATATTATAGCGTATGTAAGCGGCTCTCAACGCGTAAAATATTAATAGTGTATACGTAATCGTGGTCTAAATTCAAGTTATAAATTCAACTTGTAATAGGGCTGCACAAAATCATATAACATTTCAAAGACCTAATTCGTTAAAATTTTTACAAAATATAAGTTACTTAGTAAATAAATATATTTTAGCGAAAAATCAGAAGACACTTTTTAAAGGCCGGCAACGCACCTGCAACCCTGTTGCGAGTGTCTATGAGCGGCGGTAGTTGCTTTCTATTAGGTAGCCCGTTTACTCGTTTGCCCTTTTACCTTATTTTTATATAAAAAGACTAAGAAATGTCTAAAATTGAAAGCAGTTGATCTCGTAACTACTTTTGATGATGTGATGAGATGATTAACCGGAGACGGCAATCAAAATAGTGGCAGCCCTAGTCTGAAACCTAAATTTAGAGCGTATTAATAGAATACCCATGTTGTATTCACTGTTACTCGTATTAAGCATCATCTTATAATATTAAGATATATTTGAAATCTTATAAATAAATTTCTCCGTGTAATGCAAAAATGTAACAAAAAGAATGTTTTATTTAGCTACCTAATAATAAATCTATAATAAAACTAAGACTGATGTAAATTCTAATATTTAATTTCTACATGAAAATAGCTTCGAAAATAGCTTCTAACAACGAACTGTTTATATTTATTCCCACACGAGCTCATGTTAAGAATAGTTCGCAAGAAATCTAAGCGATCGATCTCAAAACATTTTTAACTTGTTTTCATTCCAGTAGGAGATGAAGAATAAATATCATTGATAGTTTATGTCCGCGACTTCGCATGCACGAAATTCGAAAAGACCGTAATAGTAACTCGAGCTTCGTGGAGACCAAGTACGTTTCGTATTAGGTAAAACGTTGAAAAAGAATACTAAGGACATTTCTTATTTTAGCGGTGGGATAGGACGCTACAGCGATTTAAGGTTATGAAAATATGAGGTTTTGTTATTTTACGTTATTCCGGACTTACCTTACATTTAAATCATCAGTGCTTTAAATGGAAGTATCCTTCGGCGTATTTTTAACACCCTTTTCTTAATCTGACTGTTTCGACTACATTTCGGTACTTAAAAATAACTTTTTAAGTACCGAACTAAATACGAAATCAGATTTTTATACCATGATAACCAGAGACACGTAGAATATTTACACCTGACACGCTCGAGTAATTCCAAAATTTCCCTCTTGGGCTACTATACTATATTATAGTAATAAAAATACGAATATTTTGAGACCATAATGTTGATCAAAAACGAAAGGTAGCCTATGGATTATGATTCCTAAGCTCTATTTTTCAATACCTCCTGCAATTTTGTGACGAAATCATGCTGTAACTGAAACTTTTTTGTATATTAACTATGTGAGTTTTTGTCTTTCATGAGATACAGATAACCACTTTACTTTGTACTAACTACTACTAGCTCCGAGTGTCTACGGTCGACGGTAGTTACTTTCCACCGGGTTTGCCCACAAATTTCATAAAAAAATCTTTTTGGCCGTATATTGTTTTTTTTAATCACTAACCACAGTGTGGTGTTGCTAAAGTTCTAATAATTTTCTTTCATAAACATTCAGCGCTTAAAGAATTTTTTAAGCGGTTACGAAACAGCTGAATTTAAGCACAAAACTGTAAAGGCTAACTACTGTTACAAGATAAGCGAGTCTTTATGGACACGTACTGTACAGCTGTACTGGCAGCGTTGTTGTGCAGTCACAAACAGCTGCAAAACCTTGGAAAATTGCACTCATTTACTTCTGGAAATTGAGTTCATAATAGGATTATGTGCTTAGTGGTTATTACTTATATTACAGTCTTTTTGGCGGCTTTTTGTACACTTTAAATTGCGTACTATCTGGGAAATTTATTCATAGCCAGATTTCAGACCCTGAGGTCCGCAATCTCGCTAGGTTTGATATAGCGAGGTCGTATTATTTATAATTTTATCGCGTTATATAGAACCTAGCCGACAGATCACGACTTGCTTGTCATTGATATGTAGCGACCAAGACATGACGTAGGAAAACCATAGGAATCTATTTCTTCGATAGAACATCTTTCTTACGTCTTAAAATTTAAGTATTCATTTGACTGGTTCCAGAACTAAAGGTAACAAGTCCAAGCTTCAGGGACCATTCTTCAGGGGCTATCCAGATGACCAGCTCCCCTAGACAAGCAAATGATTATCGTTTTCGAAAATCGCTTGACGTGTTTATGTATGGAATTGACGTTGTCGAACGAAAAGTCACGTCTTGTCGTCGTTCAAAAATGTCAATCCTATACAAAAACACACCAAGCGATTGTCGTTTTTAGTCGTCAGAATTATTTACATTTAACAGAACTCTATTTAATGTCTACGTTTATAAAGAAAAAGTTTTTTAATTTTGATACTCAATTAAAACTTACTGTTTTAATAAGTATTTCTTGTACACACAAATAGCCGGCAAAAACTTTATTTTTTTTTTATTGCCCCCATTGAAATATAATATAATTCTGTTCTCCATTTACTTTTGAATTCCATAATTTAAAATGTACGAGCTACAGCCTTACTAAAACTTAAGCAAAATAACTCAGGCAACAATAAAAAATCCCAGAAATTTTATCACAGCTAAATTCGCTACCGTTCAACAATGCTCAAGAGAATTCACCCTTCTTATCATAAAAAATAAAGATATATTTTGAGGCTTATATAGTGCTTATATTATCCTTTTGTAGGACCATAAATTATAGATCTTTTTACTGTATGTAAAACATTTTTTACCTTTATTGCTTACAATAAAAAGTTCTCTTGCGATAAATTAAATTATGTAATATCGTGCAGGCCAACGTGAAATATTGTCTCACGTAGTTATTGTCAATTTTATCTCCATTCAACTACCATCTAGACACATTAGTCCTAATTCCATTACACTTAGAGCTCATTTCTCTTCAGCAGGTCACATATGCACCATCGGTATAACGAGATAGTAAAATTTGAGTGCCGAGAAAACAGACGTAAGCGATAAGACCGATACGGCTTTATTACGCCTTTAGTGTATTGACTTCTGAAAATACGTATGAGCAAAAAACGTTCATTATCTGCTCAAGCGAGCAAATAAAACAGTATGGCTCCCTGGGGCCAGTTTACTTGGATATTGGGTCCCGCAAGCAAATTTGCTTCAGGCTCTTCGAACGCTTAGGACTAAGCGTGTGACACAAACAATGATATTTATTCGAATGGAACTTTGGAGCTTTGTATCGCAATAACATACTTGGAAATCCTAATAGTAGTAGTTATTATGTACTGATGGCTCTTTCCTCTAACGAAAAATATTACGTTAAAAAATAGAAATGAATAAATAATACATTTGTCGAGTTCTCTATTTCTGTACTAGTGTTCCTAGCAGAAATGTCTTTCAGTTGCGAGACATAATAAAGATTATCAAGTAAAGTATTACATTTTTAATATTAATAACAATAATTACATAATAATTTTTTTTTTGAAGATCTGTTGAAGTTCAGGAAAAGTTAATATTATAATGGACATTTTACTCCTGTTTAACTTACTTATAAGAAGGTAATACCTACTAGGTAATTGAGCAATGAGATTCCACTCAATATACATAACAAAACCTTATCACAGGTAATACTATTTAACATTAGCCTCACCCCAACATTTACTTTTGTTGAACAAACTTGAGCCAGTGTCGGCGTAATTAGGAACTTTAATAACGCGGTCTCTGATAGTTTCAACACAATAGATAAAGTAAACTAGTATGCTGACCTAGAAGTGTGTTCGAAATTTGTAGGTTTGACTTAATATATCGGTCGACGCGCCTCGAGACTGCGTTTCTCTACGGTTTAAGACTTGGCTTAGCATAATATTAGCATAGATGGATTAGATGACTCGCATAACGTATTTTTTACCACATAATTTTATTAACTACTCCTAATACTTCTGATGCTTATTCACTTCTAATACTAATTCTTCAAGGTAAAAATTACTTAAATCTATTTAGCCTTTCTGGAGCCTCAACGAAATAAAAATATCATTCTTTTTTTAGTCGTTTTCACATATTCACACATGACGTGTGAATATGTTTGGCCGCTACAAAGAAAGATCGTCCGGTGAATTTTCTACTGTCAGTACGGATAAGCTCGTATATTTCATTTTTTTTTAAACTAGCAAAAACTATCTACGTGGATAAAATTCTCAACCTTATCTCGGTCATTCATGGCCGTACCATGTCGATTTGTCAGTTTTTTTAGTAGGCATACTGGTTCATTTTATCTATTGTAGTTTCACCCTATTTGCTAATGGAATACAGTTCAGTAATAACATTTCTTATACTTTTTATGAATGCTGACCTAATCGTTATAGGCCGTATAAGTTGCGGACATAAACTTTTAGTGTTGTTGAATACAGACAATTACTACGAAAATCCTTAAGAGTCTAAGAACAATAAAAACTAAGGAAAAGTAACTCCGCCAAAAAATGTTCCGCATTATGAGGTTTCACAAAAATGTTAACCAAAATTACACAGGTCTTATAGTTATTTTGGTGCCATTATACTATTACAGTTTTTTGTTGTATTTCGTACCTGTATTCGAACTGCATTCTTATTTTCGTAATGCGTATAGTTTTTGAGATATAAAATGTCATTAAATTTAGCTAAGTGTGCAAATTTTTAACACGTGCATTATTTCGCTTTCAGAAAGCTTATTTCTCCGATTTTACAATGTTCAGCATTTTGACAAGCTAATGTGACGCTCCAGCAGAAATCCACTATCATATGCTTATTCTTGCGATCTTTATACCTATCTTCCACTAATTACTGGTGGAAAAACTTTCATTTTTCACTACTTTAGGAACTAAATTTTTTCTGGGAAATTTCTGCCTCTTCGTTATCTAAGAAATTTGCAACAATTTTAACAAACAATTTCCAAGCCGTTGATAGGGATTTCTCTCTTTAAGGGTAACAGTTAACAGTTCAAATCAGGTTGATTAAAGCACTAGAGCCCCGCTTATCGAAAAAATCTCTACCTTGTTCATTCCAAGAGAGCTCCATAAAGTTTGTGTCCGACGAACCTGGCGTTTCTACCCCCACAGTGTCGTCTGAGTGTATCGAAGGCCTTCCAACTTATGAAAATCCAAAATTTATTATTTTCGTTTAATTTACGCCATCTCTTAGCATTACGCAATGGTTACTGGTTTTTAAGTTCTGACCAAATTATTGATATACTGAAGCTCATATTAGCTTCATGACCTATACATTTTTTGAACGGGCCAGTAGTCTATAGTAAAATGAAATGAATAACAGTTCCAAAATGAATAATAACAGTATCCTACTTAGAAGGGTTTTTAAAATTGATAAGATTGACGTAATGCCTTGCCAATACTAAAGACAGTATGCTTAGAGCCTGGTAGAAGTTGTCAAAGCCGTACCCGCGGCGAATTTCCACTTTGTTTAAAGTCGGCATACTATTCGTTATGTCTATTTTAGTAATAAAACGGGAGTTACTCTTCCTTAGCTTTTATTATTCGTAGATAACAGTATTTATCGAGTTCTCTAATATAAATAATGAATTGTAACATTTTGTATTTGTATTGCTGCTACAACAACAAATAGTAATAGTAAAACCAAAATAAATTTAATAAAAAAGAGGGGCTCTCATACGACAAACACGATTTTTTTGCTATTTTTTTCTCGATATCAATAATGGCAACAGGCAGGTGCTTGAAATTTCACAAAATACTAAATTGTATTTATAATTTACTAATCACTATCTTTGCCATAACTCGTCTACTCGCTTGCTCCCTGAATAACATAAAAAAAATTAAGGTGGGCTCTTTTTACAAAACAACGCAATTTTATCTATAATTATTAAATCGAGCAATATCTTAATAATATTTTTAATATTCATTTCCACAAGAATCCAGCGACAAACCGAAATTGTGTTAATATAAAACTCCTAATTTAAAAGTTAGCCTTAAGGCTTAATTAAAAGTTGGGTACAGTAACATTTTGATCAAGTCCTTATGATGAATTGACGGAACTTCTTAAATTAAATAGGCACGCGTTAAAATTGGGTACTTTATAAATTAGATTGAAGTTGGCGGGAAAATACTTATATATTGTACTAGCTGTACTAGTATACTATACCATAGCTTGACCACAACCACTGTACCGCGCCCTAGGAACGTGGGAAGGGTGAAAAAAGATTTCTCACGAGATCAATGTAATTGCTGGGCGTATCTTACGATATCATTTGACATTTTTAAGTTACTACAGCTAAGAAAAATATAAATTGTCTCTTTTAACTTTTTTTTACGTACGAATAGCGTATAAAACGTCGTAGTGTACAATAGTGTTTCTTTTGTAACAGTTGGCCAACTTAAAAATGATTGTGATCCTCTCATCACCAGATAACGCCCTAGGTACTGTCAACAGTTTTCGTATATTAGCATACCGTACACACTTGTTTAGTAATTGACTATATTGAATCGTTGATGATCAAGCTATAATTATGTATTCTGTGGTACTAGTTGATGCCCGCAACTCCGTTGCGCTTAATTATTTAATCTGGGCGGGAACCGTACATTTTTCTGGGATAAAGATTTCATGCTCCAGAACTCAAAGTATCTCCATAAGAAATTTCAACGAGATTAGTTAAGAGGTTTAGGTGTGAAGAGATAACAGAGAGACAGATAGACACTCTCGCATTGTAATACTTGAATGGAAGTTTGGATTTGTTAAACTGTTTTTGAAACATTCCATTTTAAACTCAAATAAGTTTAAAGATATAAAAACATAGCTACGTTCTACTTTGAATATAAACTCATACTTTTATTAATAGGGAAAAATATTTTCTTATGAAAAGAAACCATTGCAGGGTATCGTAATGTCTATTGTTTTGTTCCCCGACATTTTTAAACAAAAAAGTGTAACTTCTTTCACAGTTTTGCAAATAAGATACCGACGAGATAAAAATGTAAAGCTTACGTGTCTCATCTACCTACCTACACAGACAAAGTTTAAAAATATATTATGTAAATTACTTTGCTAAGATGTTGCTTCTGTGACACAAATTATGGAGTAAGCGGTAAAACAGGTCCTTAGAATTGTATTAATTCTTAGTTCATTGCATTAATATTGTTATAATTGAATATTATTTGTATTGTTTCAGAGGTGCCTCGTTTTGAGGACAGCTTAAATAATTTAACTGTATCCTTGGGAAGAGAAGCTGTGTTCACCTGCGTCGTCAATGATCTCGGCTCCTATAGAGTAAGTAAATAAACTTGAAATATTATTTAAATATTATAAAAGTAACTTCGTTTATAAGGATGTTTGTCCGTCAATCAAGCCAACACTACAAATCGAATTGTATGAAGAAATAAGGTGTCTAAACACGCGAGATTACGCGGCCGAGCTTCTATGGATGTCACAAGATATGACACATGATAAGAGCCCAAATTATTTAGGTAGTCTAAATTCATGTCATGTTGCTATACAAAACATTGCTGCCGAATCTTAATTTGTGCCTAACCGTAGTTTGGCTACAGGTACGCGATGTAATGTCATTTATTCGTTTTCATCTAATATTTGTAGATATATTTTAATTTCGTGTACCTTACTATTTGGAAAGACATATTTCTATCAAAAGTGTATTAAAGCGTTTCATTCTAAGATGGCGTTGATTAAACTTTATTGCCGGTACAAGCTGTAAAACATAGGTTGAATGTTTCGCAAGTGTTTTTAATGTTTCCCCGCATAGGAAAATTACACCTACAGCGCCGGTAATGGTAGTATTTTCACGTGGCTCATACACATTAAATGTTCGACAGCCCGTAATAAACAATTAAAATTTTCAAGAACAGGAAAGAAGTGTTTAGAGCGCACGCGAAGTTACCGCTGTTCGACTTGTTAACACAAACTTAAATTAATTGATTGTGATCGTCCATATATTAGGTGTAGTTTTTTGTATTTTACGTCATATTAGAGATACGCTTTGTTGAGATTTTGCACCTGTGATTAAATAAACTATTTGTGAATGTTTGACGTGTAAAACATGATAGTACGCGTGACAAACGGTTTATGCATACTTTTTAGTACCCGCCCTTAATTATAACGTCAGGGCCTAGTTCTCGGTGCATAGTTTCTTAGACGCGGCTTCTCTTAGAATTAAATGATATTATTGTGATATTATTGGAATCTTTTCGCATCTTTAACGACATGATTTTCCAGGTGGCGTGGCTACGCGTGGACACGCAGACGATCCTGACGATCGCGACCCATGTTATCACTAAGAATCACCGCATTGCCGTCAACCACAGCGACCGTCGCGTCTGGTTCCTGCACATACACGACGTACGCCAGTCTGACCGTGGCTGGTATATGTGTCAGCTCAACACAGATCCCATGAAGAGCCAGACCGCCTATCTGGACGTAGTAGGTAGGTATCACAGAATATTTTCCATCGTCAGCATTGGGAACCACAGCGGTCGTGGCTGGTTCCTGCACATACACGACGTGCGCCAGTCTGACCGTGGCTGGTACATGTGTCAGCTCAACACAGACCCAATGAAGAGCCAGACCGCCTATCTGGACGTAGTAGGTAGGTATCACAAAATAATTTCCATCGTCAGCCAATTGGTTCCCAATGAACCACAGCGACCGTGGCTGGTTCCTGCACAAACACGAAATCGTGGCTGGTATATACGTCATGTTATCATCAGCTCATGATGCAGCTGATGATGGCGCTAGAATGACCCAAGCTGGTAAGTCAACTCAACACATATCTCGTGAAGAGCCGGACCACTGGACTGGATATCTGGACGTAGTGGGTATGGGTAATAAAATATTTTCTATTATGCAGCGCTAGGAACCACAGTAGTTGATGGTTGCTGTTCATACACAATGCATGTCAGTGCGACAGTCTGGCAGCTGCAAGGAAGGATTGCTTTTAACGTTTTAACATAGCCAAGCTATCAAGGAGAAAATTTAATTTTCGTTTCCTAAATGATTATTTCACATATTTAAATTACTTTTTTAAGTATTTAATTAAATAGATTTTTATGAAACAAAAAATAAGTTAAAAGTAGGTTCTATAATGCACTTTTACTATCTTTTATTTTAATTAAAAGACAAAAGCTATTCACTCTTAATTCGTTTTAAAATGTTAGAAAATTACCTTTATGCAGGTATTCTGATTTTTCTTGTAGAAATGAAAACTCATTATCGTATGTAGTGTTCACGTTTATGCTTATTTTAATTAAAACTTGGTCTATACGTGTATTTAATAAGCTAAAACGACTTTTCTATAATAAGCGTTCGATTTAGATATCCATTAAAGCTATTTTTATCTTCTTTTGTATCTTAATGGTGATTGCAAAGAGGTAATGTTTTGATGACAGTTTATTTTAAACCCCATACAAAAACGAGAGGCCTTCACGCTTTTTTTGAGGAATAAAATTTACGCATCCCTGGCGGCTGGGGGTGGCTACCAAGGTATGTGGGACTCCCATGGAGGCTACACCAGGCCTACCCACTAAGCAGAGTCACGGGATACGCCAGATACACAATAATGCCTTTATGCATACGGCATCGCAGCTTATAAATGAACCAGGAGGTTTACTCTCTAACGACACATTCAAATATTCGGACTCGACCGCATATTGCTGTCCTACTCTAACAACATCATATTTTCACGTTTATTATAGTTTGTATAGCGTAGCGTGAGGGGGTGACCCGCCCTGGGAGACTCTTTTTAGGTGGCGGTAAAATTTCACGGAAAATAATAAAATATTGTAAATATTTGACAATTACATATTTCTAACACAACTATAAAGTCGGAAGCATTAAAAAAAAATACGGAATATTTCATCATGTAATTATTCTGCGATAAATTGTAGAAATTTCATACATTCGTTCGTAATTGGAAAATACTGATGAGGGTTCTTGCCAAAAAATTCTTATGAATTAGATCATGTCCGCACTGCGATTTTTATTTTTACTTACATGCTTAGCTGTAATGTAACCTATATGAGAGAATCTGTATGGGCAGAATAAAATCCCAAGAAATTTTATGAAAAAATCGTGTCAATAATATCCACGTGAATAGAAACCGCTCTTAATGTCTGTAAAAATTATAGGGGGCGGCTTGTCCTGAAGGGCGGCAAATTTGTCCTCCATCCCCGGCTGATACCTACGCTACGCAACTGAGTAGGACGCTGCATTTCGGTTCGGTGGCTTGAGTCTGAAAACGGTTTCGGAGTACGGCCCTAGCTACATTTCTTACAAAATTTGCTTGGTGTAATGCGACATCTTTTGTATTGTTTTTATGTCATTCAAAGAGCTCCGAATACTATAGTTTTACAAGTAAAGCTACAAACGGAAAAGTCTGTTCAATTCATTAGAATAATATTATTTACCATCAAAGAAATCGTTCCGGACCATAATCGGACCTACGTTATTAGGTCGGTTACGACGCCACAGAAAATTGACGTGAAACGACGTTGTGCTGTGTTTCGTTCAGTGAGTGAGTTAACGGCTGGCCCAACTTTCCTAATCCCCCATTCCTATTCCCTATTCTTTCATAATGGCCGGCAACGCACTTACGACTCTTCGGATATCACAAGCATCCATGGGCGACGGCAGTTGTTTTCCACCAATTAACCGCATTACGGTAAACGCAATATAACATTGAGTTGTTTTTTTTATTATATTTAGGGAGCAAGCGAGCAGACAAGTTAATTGGTGAAAAACAACTGCCGTGATGATAATCTTAAGTAGTCTGCCATCTACTTAAGATCATCATCTACTTTATAAAGAATAAACGAGTTTATTAAGGATAAACTAGTTTCATGGAAGCTTTCAGGTCCTTTGTCCATCGTACGCTGTCACCCTCAGCGAGATTATTTTAGACAGATAAAATGCCATTGTATGTCATAGGCAAAAAGTTTCATTTTACTCTACGCCAATACAGATCGGTGACGACATTAACGCTAGAGCAATATCGCTAGAAAATCTAACCTATAGCCTATGTCATACGGTGGCATTTTGTCTGTCTAAAATAATATCGTTGACGGTGACGACGTGCGATGGACAAACGGCCGTAATGTTTTGATTTTGAGTTTAAAATTCAGTAAAATATACTCATAGGAAATTCAGTTTATATTAATGAATCATAACTTCGCCTTTGTGTGTTGCGTACTCAAACAATTTATTAAAACTTTGAATGAAATTCATCCGCTAATAGAATTAAAGGCCTCTTTTAATCACGCAGCGGCCGTGTAGTTTATTGTTTTGTTTATTTTTTTATATTTTCATTTTGTTTTTATGGGGTTTTTAAGTGGCACTAGTTTTTGTGGTTTATTATTTTTCATTATCCTTACAAAAAGAGCTCAAACAATAATAACTCTTGTATTATTGAGTGCCTTGACTGTTATTTTGAAATATTGTTAGTTAGAATAAAACATTAGCCTTTTAATTAGGTATGTAAGCAAATTTTAAATAAAATATTCAATGAGGACGTCTAAAAATCCTTAATAATATCTAGTTTACGTTTAATACATAAAATTAAACGTTCTATAAATATGAGAATTGCATTTATGATGCAATGATTAGAAATAGGAAAAAAAAGGGCAAGGTTGGATTTGTACTTCACCTCTTCGGAGATTGGTGCCTTATGTCTTGTTTACAAGTATTACGTATCTACTTAATAAAATTTAGTTACCTACTTATCTAAGTTGGTAACTAAATTTTAAGTGACCTAATTTTAAGTGTATATCCAAACGTATTAAGCTCTTTACTTGACTCAAGATGGCCTATTAATAACGTACAGAAATCGTAAATTCTGTCATTAAATTTGTTATTAATGAGGTTTTGGAGAAATAAATTATTGAAATACCTACTAAAAGGAGCACGTAGAAAAACTGTACCCGAATACTCCACTACACTTGTGAATTTAACTAAATTGTGCTCAAATGTACCTTTCCAAATGTGTCAAGTGACGAGCCCCGCTTACCAACTTAACAGCAACAATAGAAAGATATCTAATTATCTGGGTAAGTAGTGACAAAATTTCAACTTGTAACTTGATACAAAATTTTGTGTTTACATGCAATTAATAACTTGAAATTTAGTTACCTCCTTATCAACTTAATACGTGTAAACAAGACATTAAACAAGAATCTTAAGCGCTCGGCCACGCTTCCGATAAGAAGCGCGTCGAATTTATCGATCTATTATTAAGGAAGGAAACAGTAAAAAGCATATTTGTTGTACTAGAGCCACACTTTAATATTGATTTTTTTTAGTATTTGGTGTTATGGCGGAAACAGAAATACATATTCTGAGAAAGTTTCAATTCTCTGGCTATTACCATTCTTGAAACAGACAGACGGGCAGACTGACAGACGAACAGACTAACAGATGGACAGGCGGACAGACGAAAAGACGTACGACGGACAGTTATCGAAGTTTTAGTCTATTACTAACGTCCCGTTTTTACCTTTTGGATACGTAATCCTTAAAACTACAAGTGTTGCTTCCAATTATAGCTTACTTAAAAAGTTTTTAAGCTAATTCTCCTCGTTATTAAGTTTATGTAACTTAAGGAATACTTAAGTTTAATAGTCTAAGGCTTGACGCCGGTTTTGCGAAACTTTCAATTGAAATTATACTACCCCACAGGCAGAATAAAAGCTGTTTAAAAGGAAAATAAGCTGCAGTTTTATAAAAAAGCTTTAAGTTTGTAATTAAACTTGTTTCTGTGTGGAATTCACATAGTGGTTCATACTTTTAAGTACTTTCATTATCCACATGAATAAAAGAGCAGTTTATAAAGGTTTGAAAACCTCAAACTTATTTAAGTACAGCTTAGCTTTCAGTCACTATAGTATTATTACTCAGACTCAAGCAAAAAGATGTAAGCCTGAAATAAATATATTTTATTTTATTTATTTATTTAAAACATTAAAAAACAAGTAAAGACTCAACTGTGTAAAATCTCTAAAACAACATTTAATATCTAATATTATCTTATATAGAGTAACAGATCTATAAACAAACTAGCTTTTGTCCGCAGCTATGTTAGCGTGAAATTCGAAAAAAGTAAAAAATATTTTAAAAAAACGGGAGTTCTTGTCAAAACCAAATGTACCTATGTTACACTCCATCCTTTCAACTAAGAGTATGCCAAAAATTAAGTCGATAGATTGCTTTGCTTGGTCGTTAGAACGTGAAAGAAGGAAAATAAACAAATAAATACACTTTCCCATTTATCTATATGTTAGTACGCGAGCGGAAAACTTTGTAACCCTTTTTACGAAAGACTAGCTATGATTCTATTGTATGATTGAAGTCTGTGAATTTTTTTATTAATAAAATTTAATCGCTTGGTAACGAGTCCTTTATGCCAAATTTAAGTCTGTGATTGAATTTAGAATAAATATATTTTTATAGCTCCCCTACTCGATGATTTTAAATATTTATATTGTCGAATTTCGACCACTAGGCGATCTCTGGTAATATTTGTAAGGAAAAGATGATAGACCTACGTTTTTTGGTCACATCAAATCGAAACTGGCCAATAGTCAGCTCATCTTGTCTAAAGGCGTCGTAATAATCGTCGATTACGAAGTACGAGTACACTTTACTTCGCTTTCATCTTAGCCAAACGGCCGAGAAGCGATCATTAAGAGCGTCCTGTAGCCTCGAGAGGGTGCAGGTTCGAACCACGGTGGAGACGTGTACCAATGATACATTTTCCGATCTGAACATTATACGGATACTCTTTGCCGTGGGAGAGCCATGCTTCGGCACGAATGGGCCGGCTCGTCCGGAGTGATACCACGGCCTCACAGAAAACTGCCGTGAAACGGCGTTGTGCTGTGTTTCGTTCAGTGAGTGAGTTTACTCGTCTTTGGATGTCACGAGTGTCAGTGGGCGACGGTAGTTGCTTTCATCAGGTAACCCGTCTGCTCACTTGCCCCCTAAATATCATTTAAAAAAAGAATTCTATATTATAGTTCCATCTGTTCTGATCAGCCCCCCTAGACAAATGTCAAGCGAGTATCGTTTACGATGATCGCTTGGCGTGTTTTTGTATGGGATTGACATAGACGAACAAAAAGTCACGTGATCTAGTCGAGTTCCAATATCTCAATCCCATACAAAACAAGCGAAGCGATTATCGTAACGTTAATCGCTTGCCACTTGCCTAGGAGGGCTGATGTGATTGACGCAGAAACACAGCAAACACTCTAATACATTTATCACATTAATGGGATTACCAACTACTAAGTTAGGGAAAACCTACAGTCAAATGAAAATGTACGGGGGCATGTACAATTTCCATCAAACAAATATTGCGTGTCGAAATGTATGTCTTGCCCGAGGTAATGCCACGTAATTGTTGCTATTAGTCGTAGGGGCGATAAGCAAATAAATTACGCAAATCCATCAATACGTGCACGGACATACTTATACAACGTTTTTACGTGGTGAAGTTTATGACTCAATGAGTGAGTCTATGACTCAATAATATCAAGAATTAGTAATAATAATAATAACGATGGACGTTTCACACCACTTCAGTCTGGCCAGTGTTTGTGATACGGGTACCAGACGTCGAAAATATATTTCATACTTTATACATATTTAGGATTGTATTATATGATACACATATTTAATACAGACCCGTGAACATCGAAAAACTTTTTGCTCTGTCGGCGGGATTCGAACCCGCGACCCTCGGCTTAAGCTGGCTCGGCCGACGCACTTAACAACTGAGCCACAGAGGTCGTCACGTTAAATTTTACTAAATTATACCCGAAACTCCGTTTCGCAAAAATTCTTTTATCTCGCGGAAACCGTAAATTTTTCCGGGATATAAAGTATCCTATCTCCATATGAAGAGGTAACTGACAAACTGACACACTTTCGTATTTATAATATTAACATGTACGGAAGTACGGATTGCATTTGAATTTTTAGTTTCCTGTTAATTACTAGAACGTTTACCACATATTATGTCTGAGAGAAATTTGCAGTTAATTTAATCCAGTGGTCATTTATGACATTTCAATACACAATTTAGGCAAAACATACTTACGATTTTTTTTTAATTTCCAATATTTTCTTTTACTTTTAGTATAATGTAATAACGTTATATTTCCTGAGTTTTTCGGTTAATATTATTTTATTAAAAACAACAGTAGTCTCTGTTTCATTGTTTCGTTTAAACAGAAAAATTTTTAAATACCGACTACCGTTAGCTCTGAATTCCAGAGTCAGTTGAAATTTTAACTACTTTTTAACATCGCAAAAACGAACAATCAGAGTCTTGACACAAGAGTGGCTTGTGGCAAAAATAACGCTTATCCTTCGTTTACTTTTTGGCGCTGGCAATGTGCAAATCATATTGCCTTTGGTTTAAGCTGCTTGTTAGTTTTTGACTTCTTTTCACGGAAATGAAGAGCTGGCTTTAATTGACTGACATGATGGAAGAGCCGGTGATATTTTTTCCGCTAAAGCCAGGATTAATTATTTTATTTTGTGATTTCGTACCCCCATATTGTTGTTTAATATTTCACCATAAGAGACCAGTATTTATTAATGTAATTTAAAGTAGAATCATGTCTTAGAAAGTTCAGCGATTAATGATGGGCGTACTCGCATGTACCTCAAATAGGTACTATGGCTTGACCACAACGACTAAACCTCGCCTAGGGTTACCGTTTTTACCAGCCACGCTAATCTGATTGATTTAATTTGACCGTCAACGATGGCGGTGGTAGTATTCTTACGCATCCCCAGCCCCGTCCCAAGTTTCAAGGTCGCGGTACAGAGGTTGTAACAAACTGTTACATGCATCAAAACAAATTAAGCTTAAGTATCAACAATTAAGTTATATAACGAATAAAATCATCTGAAAGAAACCACTCTTAGAAGTCTAGATGTGTACAGTTTTTATTGTACCTATTTTTTACGACATTCAATTTAATTGAGAGTTTTCTATTGGACTTTACATAATATATATGATGACCTCTGTGGCTCAGTTAGTAAACACATAGGCAGTTTAAGCCGGGGTTCGCGGGTTCGAATCCTGTCGACGGAGCTAAAGTTTTTCAATGTTCCTGGGTCTTGGATGTGTATTAAATATGTGTATCATATAATAAAAATCTTAAATATATGGATAGCATAAGAGTAATAAATATATATCCATTGTCTGGTACCCGTAACTCGAGTCCCTCGGGTACTTAGCACAGGGTGAGACTAAAGTGGTGTAAAGCATTTATAGATATTATTATTATTATAAAATGCAGAATAGAACACAAAAACCAATAAAGACAGTTGTGATGTATAAATACTGCAAACGTAGCAAATTGCACGTAAAAACTAATACTCTTATACTATATGCAGTGCCGCCCGACATCCTGGACTACCCAACAAGCAGTGACCAGGTCGCGAGGGAAGGCGCTAATGTGTCGTTACGGTGTGCGGCTCACGGCGTGCCCACGCCCACGGTGGTGTGGAGAAAGGAGGCTGGGGATCTTCTGCCCACGTACAACTTCACCGATACACACAGTGAGTACAGATACGTGTTCTCTATTTTAGGATTTGGTATGCTAACAGCTTAAGGTATGTAGACGTAAATGTCGTGGATTCGTCTCTATTTAAATGGCGAAAAAATAGTTATATTGATAGAAGTAGCCTTGTGTAAATATTAGCAGAAATGTACGATGAAAATACTTTGTGCCTCATTATGAGAGATTATGGGACTTAATTCATATTTATCCGTTCCAATGTATAATGTGTGTATTAATAACGTTCGATGTAAAATAATATTAGTATACTAGCTTACTTTCCCCAGCAAATATGCTAAGAACGCATTTTCTCTACATAAATACTTGCGGCCTTAGCATGACAACCGAGAAAGTAATAATATAATAATAATATTTTTTATTACATAATAATAATTTTTAATTATATAATGATAACAGTTTTTTTTATACAGCAAGATAGACAAAGTATCGGTAAAATAAAAGAAACCTGTCAGCTGTCTGTAATTTTGTCTTTTCTTCGGTCGCCGTGCTAAACCCCTACAGGCTCAGCACGGCGACCGAGAAAGCGTTTTTTTCTACGAGTAAGGGAGCCCAAGAGAGAATTTAGGATTTACTCCATCACGTCAGTTTAATGTAGGCTTTCTACGTTAGCCAGGTAAAAAAAGAGTTAGTTTTTATTTCTCACCACCACTTACATAATATTATAATGTAATTATATTAAATAAAAAGTTTGTGTTAATTATTTTTGCATTTTTGGCAGTAGTCGCCCCTATTACGACGTAAGCCTTTCCTATGTCCTTCCAAATAGAAAAGACGCGTGAATGACAAAATTTAATAAAAGCAAATTATTAAAAATAGTGGGCTAAAAGATATACAGAATGACAAAAAATCTTCGATTTCTGTTAAGAAACTTTGTATGCAGCTTATAGACTTTGACGTCACGATCAATATCGGATCTCTCTTTCTCACTGACTACTTTGAAGGCTTGCAACTTTGTTGTTTTCAATTTTATCAAAGAACTGATTACACTACATCGTTTTTCTATAAAGGTAGATTTATTTAAAGAAGTAATAAAAAATATTCGTATTCCCTATATTTCAATCTCTAGTTAATAGCTTCCAGTCATTTCCGCAACTTTTTCCAAAAATGTCCGTCCGTCTTTTGTTGGATCTGCCTTTATTTCTCAGGTTTCTTGGTATTCATAATGTTAGTCGCTTTGTCCATCTATTGTTAAGTCCACGGATATATCCAGCCCACTGCCACTTGAGTGTTCGGATTCTTTTACTTATGTTTGTTAATTAAGTTTTTAGTTCTAATGTCAGTGTTACAGGATTCTATCGGATACTTTAATTCCCAGCATACTCTTTTCTATATAACGTTAACAGCTAGCAATTTTATTTTCGTCCTTTTTCCGTATAGACTACGTTTGCTGGCAGCCATAAATACGCCATAAGCGTAAAACGTACTTGGTCTCGACGACGCTCGAGTAACTACAAAAATAGCAGTCTTCCTTACCCGGCTATACAGCAAGATAGACAAAGTGACAGTAAAATCTGTCACTATATTCCTGTCACCATGCTAAGAACCTAGGAGTAGAGTATAACTTATGACAAAAAAGGAAATAGCCAAAAATACCTTTAAAATTTGTAATTTTATTTAAAATAAAATGTGTCTCGATTTAAACGTGAAAACGAGATCGTTCAATATTTGGATTAAACTTGTCAATTGCAGCGCAAGTATTAATCCTAGCTATGTCCCAAAATAGTATTTCGTTGCGAAGTGCTTAGGTTTAATTTATTAAATTGGACCGTGGATCCAATAAAAATATACGATGCTAGTGACTATGTGTTTGATCTATTTTTAATCATTCAAGTAATATGCTTTTTATATATAAAAAAAAAACAAGGAATAAAATTTGACAACCTCAACTAAACTTCGCTGTAATGTCTTGTTTACAAGTATTAGATAAGTTGTTAACTAAATTTTGTGTTTACATGCATTTATTAACTTAAGATTTAGTTACGTACTTATTTACTTAATACGCGCAAACCAGACATTAGAGTGAAGTTTGAAGCTGCCAAATTTATCCTTAGTTTTTTTTTTTTAACATTTACGATCTCCTTGCTTCTGTAGGTTTTAGTTTGAAAGACGTGGCCTGTTTCCTGCGATTATATTAAATTCGGTTTCGATTATTCAATGTTCACATAATTCTTTTAAAAAGATTAAATAGGATACATACCATCCAAGTACCTTTGTGTGATCTCCAGTACTAGTCATCTTTCCCATTGAGTTGCAAATTACGATATAGAAGATAATCGAAAGAAAGAACACACATAATATGTGTTAAGTATTATTACAATATATTACAATCCTTATATGAATTATTGTCAACGCTAACAAAATCTTTAAATAGAATCTTATTTAGAAACTAGTCGTTGCCTAAATTTATTTAAATCCGTCTGATTTATTTAAATCCGTCCATTACTTCCTGAGATTAGCGCGTACAAACAGATAAACATACATCTCTTTTTTTGATGATATGTGTTCTGTTACTGTTTCTTAGCACATTCAGTCATTACATTTAGTATTTATACTAAATAATCAATGTCGGGCATTGAATATTTTGTATAAATACTAAATGTAGAGACACTCCAATATTACTGTTTTATTATATGTATAGATTAAACTTTGATTTTAACTTTATGAAATTGCGTATTCTTCTTACTAAAGGAGGTAATTAACCCAGATCTTTAAACTAGCTAAAGCAACAATATCACAACATTATTATACTTCTTGTCGTGCCCCACAAGTTTCTGAGATTTTCAAGATTCCATTCTCAGATCATTTTACTTTAACTACTTCGTAACTAGTTTAAAAGTTGGCTAGCATATTAGGTTAGAGGCACTTTTAAAAAGTGCCCAAAGCTAGGGAACTCAAAAAGTTTGCATGTTATTCTATGAAATAAGTTTATTATATGAGGTCGGCTTCTATGATGAAACTAAACTAAAACGTTTACGTACAGTAGTTAGATGTTTTAGGATTCCAAACCGAAACGGTAAAAACGAGATCCTATATTTAAATTTTGCTTTTTATGAGTAACGTAAGATCAATACCAAGATTCATACTAATATTATGAATGGGAAAGTTTTGTTTGTTTATTTGTCCTTCTGCCACGCTTTAACGAAGCAGTTATTTGCCTTGATTTTTAGCATAGACAGAGTTAAAAGGATAAAGTTAAAGATGGAGATGCAAGACCATGCATCTAAAAAAGATTGCAAGAAGCCGCGTGCAAAAGGATATATATATTTCGTTTATAAAAATAAGAAATATATTTTTTTTATTTTAAAAGTTAGTTCTACGGTTACATTAATACAATGATATTCAGTAATAAAACCATAATTTATGTAATCGTAATAACCATAAGCGTCAGAATGCATTACGTCATTTACCGTTATTAGCTTCGGCAATTCCAAACACGAAAGTAAGGGTAGTAATCCACATATCGTGTCAACTTAAGCCCAACACTTAAAGTGTACTCCGGTCATAAATATGTCACGCAATGATGTATAGGCCTTAGGGACGAACGTCATTATAAACTTGTATATCGGATACTCTGAGAAAAATCTTGTGCCAACATAATATGTGCAGTAAATCTGGTAGCACGGCTGTGTCACCGGAAAGTCGAGCGCAAAGCAAGCACTGCTGTACCATCTCTACAGAAACCATTGTCATCTTGTAATAATCACATACCTAAAATTTCAAGTCTCTAGGTCGTTGAGTTCTGAAGTTAAGCAATAGCAGAAAGCGAAAGTCGTTTAATATAGATAGTTCAACTTAGTTGTGCGCGCGCCCCCATGTGTGATCCAACGCTTTTTACCTCGCTCGACGTCTGCCATGTCACTGAGCGGTAATGAACGTTGTATATGTACAAGCGCACGTATATATAGGGTCACGCGCACAACTGAGTCAAACCATCTGTAACTCCAGTGTGCTTACAGATTCGTCGGTGAATGGCGCGGTGCTGCACCTGACGAAGGTGTCTCGGCTGCACATGGGCGCGTACCTGTGTATCGCCAGCAACGGCGTGCCGCCCTCCGTCAGCAAACGGGTCATGCTCGTCGTTCATTGTGAGTATTCAATTTTGCTAGTTGGTAATTGATTCAGAAAATTGTGTACGAGTATTGTGTATTGTATGTATATTAAGGATTGTCTCTAACGCCACTATTCTAACGTATTATACAAAACAATGTGCTTGTTAGATGAGAAAAGAGAATCCATATTATATAATTGTAATTTATAATTTTATATTATACATTCGCTCTTTGTCGAATATAATATTTTCTGCACAATGGTGGATATAAAGGGTATAAGATAGTTTTCTCCAAATTTTCACGATATTTCTTCTATATGTTTCTTTACATTTTTATCAAAATACTTTAAAATAATCCATCATAAGCGCCCCAAACTTCCTGGATAGACGTCCATACCTGAAAGCTTGACTTAAGTCTTGAGCTATGAAAAATGGCTTTCACAGGTGAAGGCCATGCTGTGATCTATTAATCTAGATTTTAGACTTCAGTTGGCTATTTTTACTGTTCTTTTTAAGCTGGCTAATATATTATGCAGATAGTCATCTGTTTAATTACAGTTTCGGTCCCAGCCTTCCAGATTAGTACTTATTTTTACTTCTACAAGTAAGTGTTTACTACTAACACTTACTTTTCGCCACTAAGGTCAAAAACTGAGATACGCCAAAGTGCCAAAACTAAGACAAAATTTATATTTTGACGACGAGTTAATGACAAAATATAACCTCAACGAGGCGCAACCCAGTTACTCAAATTATTATTGAATAGATTAGAGCACTTTTGTACCCTAGTGTTCCAGAGAAACTATTTTGATGCTATGTGAGCAGTTAGTTGATGGACAGATGGCGGACTTACATTATATAGTTGCGTAATGTCCTAATCGATGGATCACGACTAAGGGTCAACTCACACCGTAATGTGACGCGACGATACACGAAAATGCATTTTTAAATTAAACTATATGGAATGGACAGACTTCAATGCCACTTGCAAGACGCCTCACACAATCGGGGTCGGTTAATTCAATACAAATTTAGAAATACATCTATGCGTATCATATCATATCGTGTCACGTTGTGATGTGAATAAACCCATACAAATAGTGGATATGTGATCTGTCTATGAACCAGCATCTCTGATAGTAGTGTCGTGTCAAACCAGTCACTTTTTATAAAATATCGAAATCCGTAGACTAAACATAATTTACTCAACTTCATCACTAGTAACATAATTTCGTTATTTTAGCTTGAAGTTGTGAAATTTATTGTTGTGTTCAGTAAGTTTATGTTGCAGATAATCATAACACAACAAATCAAAGTCAAGGACAACAACAAAGCTAAGGCTAAGGTGTCGCTCGCGTGAGATTGCGTTTACAAGTTCAAAGCCACTTCATTAGCAGCAAATTTTAATAAAGTACAGACCAATACTTACTATAAAGAAATAAATATTGAAGAATTTTTTTTATTCTTAAATAGCCTAAAAGTGTTTTTAAAAATGTTATCAATAATTAATAGATATCTACTAGATAATTATTAGAATTCTAAATTTCCTAAATTTCATATATTTAATAAACAGAAAAATTATTGAACAAAAAAGTTTTAAAAATATACCGTATAAAAATATATTTCCCAAATTTGGACTTTATTCTTTAATTTAATAAAATTAAACTATAATTTTATGAATTGATAAGACTTTTCGTAGCCCGTTAATCTGTTTCAAATACCTCCAAAAAGCGCATCTCTATTTTATTGGTCATATGTAAATCCAATGGAAATTTTGAGACCTAACTGAATATGTACACAGTGCCCGTATGGAAATTGAACTGAAAGACTCGTTGTCAGAACTATCTAACATGCAACATCCTAAAAGTTGTACGAGCTTAGAAAACGTAACACAGTTCAACTTTGTGTCTCGCATTTTGCACAATAACTTTATAATAAAACTTGTCATTCAATGTCCCGATTCGATTTTTATTTTCCAAACTTTTGTGCTCAAATCGAAAATTTTACAAGAATTTTTCGCCTCTAAGGCTCATCTCACACTGGCGCAAAGACAGGGCGATGAGGTGAAAAAGTCTGTTTACCAAAAAATAGATTTATACGGAATTGTATATGTCGCGTTGAGCCTTAGAAAATGTTTTCATTGTAACATACTAATGAATGAAAATCTTATAAGATATAGCAGAAGTCATCATAGAGAAGATTAACTCAATATTAACGTTAGCACGTAGTACTCGTAAAGTAGTCCTAGCGAGTAAATTTTAGTTGCATATCGGGGAGGCTGAAACTGAGCCGGATTGCGGATTTAAGTAAGCTGGTCGCGTTATGTCAAACCCGATTGACAGATCACGACATTCTCATGAATTCCGACCAAATAATGTAGGTCTGTAAACTGGCTCTGTATAATTTCATGGTACTTAAGCTACCTCACGCCGTCACCAATATTGTTTTGAATTGAAGAAATGCCACCTTATGGTCCATAGTTTCTAGGCTATAGGGCTTATTTTCTTCCGACATTGGTCTAGAGCCCATGTCGTTGCTGCTCTATAGTAGCGAAGAGCAAAATGAAACTTAAGGTCTATGTCATACATACTTAAGGTCTATAACATTTTATCGGGTCGAAATAATTTCGTCGACGGTGACGCCAACGATTTTTGGCACCTAATACATCTACCGAATGAGCCAGGCTATTTAGGTTTTGGCACAAAATGGATGTAGTGTGTAATTAATGTGTCTAAATTTTGTTTCAGTCCCACCAATTATGACAATACAAAATCAGCTGGTGGGGGCGAAGGAGGGTGACACTGTATATTTAGACTGCCACTCCGAAGCCTTCCCTAGATCAATAAACTATTGGACTATTAATGACCAAATTATATCTCAGAGTAAGTATTCATATTATCTGTACACTTTAGATATAATTGAACACGATGGTGGATGATTTTTTTTTTTATTTTCTAACATTTTTATTAATCTGAAGCGTCCGTAGCCTGGTGGGTAAGTACTCGAGAGGGTGCAGGTTCAGACCCCGGTGGTACAAATGAGTCATTTTCCGGTCTCAACTACATAATACGGATGCTCATTGCCGTGGAAGAGCCATCAATCAGCCGTTTTAGCAACGAATGGGCCAGCTCGACCGGAGTGATACCACAGCCTCACAGAAAACTGGCGTGAAACGGCGTTGTGCTGTGTTTCGTTCAGTGAATGAACTTACCGAACTTCCCTAATCCCCCTATTCCTATCCCCACTGCCTATTCCCTCATAAAGACCGGCAACGCACTTGCGACTCTTCGGATGTCTCGAGTGTCCATGGGCGACGGCAGTTGCCCATCTGGTATCCCGTCTGCTCGCTTGCTCGCTCCCCTAAATATCATAAACAATTTTTTTTTCCTAACACAAAAAAAAACTGGATGAAAAAATTTTCACCACAGTTCGACCTCTAGTCTTCTTAATTCTATGATCATTATTGTAAATTTATTACCTCGCATGCTACCAGACTTGTCAAACGTGTGAAAAACCGCGTCGATTTTGACGAAAAATTGGCATACTGTTCGTCATGTCTATTGTGATTATGCCTTGCATAACTTTAGACGCAATTCATGATTTTGTAAGTGACGAAGTCGGGTTATATGAAACTATAAAATATGTATAGGGGCCTCACTCAACCAATTGTCACACGAACCTCTATTATTCAAATTCAATCCCTTCCTGATAGAACTGCTCGAACGTAACATACGTGATACCCTATGCATGCTATGTATCAATCAAATTGATCTTAAAGATCTTGGGCTCGGAATATTCATGTTGTGTCAGAGAGTTCTTATACAAAAGCTTTATTATTATACTAGATGACCCCCGCAACTTTGCAGCGCTATAATTCGTTTATCGCGTGGGAAACGTACGTTTTTTCGGAATAAAATGTATCGTATGTCCTTCCGCGTGACTTAAAGCGGCTCCATACCAATTTTTTTGGCATGAGCGGTGTTGAACCAATTTTAAAAGTAATAAAATAATTTGATTTTCAATAAAGGACTTAGACTCTCCAAAATACCGAAATACGTAGACCATAATTTTAGTACTTATTTTTAAAAAAATATACTTTTTTATACGTTACGTACAATAATTTTCGTAAGAAAGGGTAAACAAAATATAAGATCTTTAGGCATAGCAACAACAATATTTAAAAACAAGGAGCCTTATCGATGTTTAGAAAAACAATTTTTATAGAAGATTAATTGGCCCTCCGTTCAGAACTTAACAAACAAATTACAAAAGCCGTTTAGCGAATGGAAAATTAAAAAATTTAATGGTCCATTTGAACGGGTCTTTAAAGTGCCTAATATAATGATTTAATCACTCTTTGATATTGTAAACAGAATAACGTCGAAGCTTAAGGACTAAGGCTATTAAATTCTGTTTATGTTCTTATTAAAAACACATTTATTTATTATTAAAGAACCAGTTTACAAGCTATACTCACTTTTTAGTGCCATATAAAGTAATATCTGCTGCACTTAAATTTGAAATTATAATTATTAAATTTATCAAAATAATTAAATGTTATAATATTTTCTAACGACTAGATCACGTGACTTTTCGTTCGTCAATGTCAATCCCACACATAATCGCTTAGCACTTGTCTAGGGGGGCAGTCCCCCTAGACAAGTGGCAAGCTATTATCGTTTACGAAAATTGCTTGGCGTGTTTTTGTATTGGATTGACATTTTCGAACGACGACTAGATCACGTGACTTTTCGTTCGACAATGTCAATACCATAAAAACGAAGCGATTATTGTAAACGCTAATCGCTTGCCACTTGTCTAGGGGGGCAGACCTGTTATGCAGGAGTGATTTTATAACAGCCAAGTACTGCCTATATATTTAGGTACTATTAACTCCTGCATAACAGGTCAAGTTTCTATGCAAACGTGCACTGTCACCGAAATCGGTGTGATTTAAATATGTGTCTGTCATCTAATATTCTCTGTTTTGTTGCAGCTGATAAAAGATTTGAAGTAGCGTCGGTGGAGAAAGGCTACGAGGTAGACATGAGGTTAAAGATTAGAAAAGTAGGAAGGACAACATTCGGCACATATAGTTGCATATCAAAAAACTCCCTCGGTGATACGGATGGGACAATCAAATTATACTGTAAGTATTCGTTTCGTTACTGCCTTTTGCATGCAATTTTGCTCCCTTTCAAAACAAGTACCTTAAGTACAACGTCGAGACTACGATGCTTACAACCGGTTCGGGAACCCGGCGAGAAGAACCGGCGTAAGAAACTCGCACGGGCCCATCTTTTACCTAAAAGATGGAAAATAACAATGATATGTCTTAAAACTAATTTAATTAACAATAATTGTTTTGAATATATAAGTAATTATAAGTCAATGTAAATATTACAATCTATTGTATCTTATTTGTAAAATAATTATAAAAAATTAAAAAAAAACAAATTTACATAACTATTGTAAGTCAAAGGTTTTAGCAGATTCCTACGTTACAAAAATTTGCCCAATTTCAGTCCAATCTGTCCAGCTGTTTGTGCTCTGCGTTGATATGTACGTATACGGGGTGTAACAAAAGTAAGTGATAATACTTTTGGGTATATGTCTTATGTTGAGTTCAAAATTGTAGTAGCAGCTCCGAAAGTGTTTTCTTTGTGGTCTGTATGGGAAAATTCCATACAAAGGGCACATATTATACACCTTGAATTATCATGTATATATTTAAATGATGAAAGGAGTTTATCTTTATTCGCGCTTTTGTCATATTACGTCAAAAAGCAACCAAAGAAATCAGCATTTTGGAAAAGACAAATTGCTTTATAAAACCGGCCCAGTGTGAGTTGGACTCGCGCACGTTATAGCGGCAACAGAAACACATATTCTGTGATAGTTTCAACTCTCTAGCTATTACCGTCCTTGAGATAAAGCGTGGAGACAGACGGACAAACAGACAAACACACAGATGGACAGACGGACAAACGGGCTGACATCGAAGTCTTAGTAATATGGTGTCGTTTTTACCCTTTGGGTACGGAACTCTAGAAACATCAAAAAATAAGCTTTAGGTATCTTGGTACCTATAAACTCTTAAGTGAAATATATCTTACCTTATCCACGACCTCTTAAATTAATTTAAAAGCTTCTTAAATTTAAAGGCACTTATACGTTTCTAAGAAGTGATTATAAAATATTTTAACATAACGTATCATAATAATTATTATATTGTAAAAACATAACGTATTGTTTATGAGAGATTGCTTCTTGGAACAAAGTCTTCTTTACACGAGCAAAGCCATAGCCAGAATACTTCGAATAAGACCCTGAAATTGAAATTTCACGTTCAAAAGGAGCGTAAGAAATGACAATGTTTATAAAGTGTGACGTTGCTCCCGATCCGAATACCAACCGAAACGTGGTATATTTTCGTTCCCTTTTTCTTTTTATGATTAGTTATTTTCAAAAGGTAGCTGTTGATTTAATACAAATTTAATAAAGTTTTGTAAGCAAACGATTATGTTACGCCTAGTATTACTAAATAACAAAGCCAAAAACTTGTGAAAAGTCATGAAAATTTTTATATAATTAACAAACGTCTCTTGACTACACGAAACATATGTCTTTTAACTTAAGCCCGCTTGAGTGTACTTTAGCTTTGTCGAAAACTTTTATTCCGCATCTCGAGATACTTAAAAACCCTATACTCGGCGACGCGCGTCGTGATATCAAAATTTTGTTAGCCAGCTGGGTTTCCCCTCAGGGTTGTTCACGTCCAGAAAGATTTTATAAATTGTAACGTAAATTTTACATAGTAACTAGTCAAAACGTTTTACATCGTTCAACTCTGCGATCCCTTAGTCCTTGTTTACTAAAAAAAGCTTTTTCTATATTGTGTTAGACTTAATATCTGACAGCGGCCAACTACATAGTTGTTAACACGGAGTTTATAATAGAACCTAAATAATTTTTTGGTTATGATGTTCTACTTTCTAAATGTTTCGAACACAACAAACATACAACAATATGTGCGAAACACTAAATGCGAGATTGTGTGTATGTGCGTCTGTCTGTTACCTCTTCACGTCCAAACCGCTAAGCCGCTGGTGCTGAAATTTGGTATGGATACTTTGAGTCCCAGAAAAGGACATAGAATACTTTTGTCCTGGGAAAATTGATGGTTGTGTCGTAAATAAATTCATCAAGATAAAACTATATTTACATTTAGATTAGATGTAAAAACCCCGTGTATTGTCTACCGGGCTCACATGAGAACGTGGTATCACGAACTTGGATTAACTCGCTCCGAACTTAAGCATAACCTGCTCCGAGTAGTTGGAACATGTCTAAAACGTTTGTTGTTTTTGATTTAGTGATACTACCTTACGTAAACATGCCGTGGGTATGTGCAGGAACAATAAATAATCTAATTTAATCGCGAAACAAAACATTAGAATATACATAATTAAACACACTAGGTGGAAGAGACGCGGCCTGACATGACATACGACAAGAGCCGAAATTACGCTACCGAACTTCATTGTCGATTGATAAAACCTGACCGCCGAAACGCTGCCGAAATCACGCCCGATAAAAGTTTCTTTGCTGCAGCGTGTTCGCAACTCTCGAAACAGCATTCTAAAAGTGCTTGCTTGCAAACCAGATTACCCTATTCAAAGGCACAGGTGGAGGTAGCGCTGGGCATCAAATAAAATATTTTCTTGTAAAACTAACAATATCAACGTAGAGTAAGTTATTCAATGTTTCTAAAACATTTACGTATGTTTAATAGGCTGATGTAACAGGAAAATCCTGAAATAAATTGATTTTATTTTATTTTAAAAGTTCGTACATTGCAGGCGTAATCATGCGGGACTTCGGTCGTCGTAATTTCGGATAGTATTTTAGACATTTAAAAAATGCGGAAAGAATTACTACATAGTAGAATTCAAAGTTTTAACATTTAGTTAAATTCAAGCCAAGAATTTCAGAAATATGTTATCTCAAATTAACAGATTTCAATAATAAATTAAGACTTAAGTAAAGCTTTTTCCGCGAAAACCTACTTCTGGAAATACTTAAAGCTATTTCTAAAATTCTGTTAATACACTTACAAGGAATGCTCATTTAAATATTTTGATAGTGAAATAGCGATAAGTGATTGTTTATTTATCAAGCTAGTAATAAAAAGTAATTTACGAAACCAAACTTTACCAAATAGTAATTTACAAAAGTAGCCAAATAATTTAACTATTTTAATTTCTTTTAATACCTTTAAAAAAAATTAAAACAGTTAAATTCTTCGGCAAAATAAAAATGTATATGTCGAAGCGATGTTTAACGGTTCAGCTAATATTTGTTTACTCTATTGTGGTCAAAATGAGCCCTGTAACTTATTGACAGTTGTCGGTTAGCGGTCATTATTCAGCAGTTACGGCCACAGTTTGAATCGCAGCCACATCACTAATCTCTTTTATATAGCCGATGCCATTTTTAGTATCTGTATAATGTTCGCTATAATTGTTTTCTGATGATAATTCCATTATAATATTGCCTTTATTTGGCAGTGTTTTGGCGTAAATATTCAAAACAGCGAGTGACTAGTCAACACGTAAATTACGGCAGAAGTCACAAAGCTTATTTTCGATTGATCGATTTAATCGATTTAAACAAATAAGTAATACTGTTATTCGTCTAATAAAAGTTGACCAAGTATAATGTTACTATATCTCGGAATTTGGCTTGAGATCTCAGGATGTTTTAACTTTCCTAAGGCTTGCGGCCGGTCGGCTTGGCAAATCTCAGGCTTTTTAGATAAAAAAAAATCACTACATTTTAAAGATTTAAGATTGTTAAAAACTTAAACAATGTTTCTTCGAAATGATTTGTTTGAAAAAAAAAATAATCTGCAAAATAATCTCAGGATTTTTTTATGGAAATCAAGCCTATTCTCCGTCTTTTTTATCCATCTAGTATCCCTACCCAAGTAACACGCATTTTGCCGTAAATATGCGGACGATTTATCGACGCTATCCATATATATCGCACCTTTATTCGTAAAAAAAAGTTACTCAAAATCACCTGTTGTGGAAAATTGTTACAAAAGTTTTAATTACCATTTTCCACGACGGGTGATTTCGAATTACTTCTTTTAATTATTAAAGGTGCGATGTTTTTCTTACAGGTTTAATAATAACAATGTGTAACGGGGCCTCTGCGTGTTGGCTTCGGCCCCACGCATGCCTTCCAAAGGTCCGGGATTTAATTCCCAGTGAGCAAGGAATGCTTTACACAAATATAATAATAATAATAATCACTTTTATTTACAGAAAGAACTGTTTCAATAGATATATTATAATATACATGGTTCAGTTTATAATATAAGATTCCTTATATTCACTCTACTTTTATTACTTATAACATTATCAAGACTTTTTCGTTAACAATAATAAATAAATATTCTGTAATATTTTGAAAAAGATAATAATATTTTATGAATATTGTATTATAATCATAGTCTTATTATATACTTCTGAATGGTTAAAATCATATTTAATAGACCACGCGTAATTGATGTCATAAAACAAAAATAAAACAAATGTTTATTTGCATTGATAAATTTATTCTAATATTAATATAAATAAAAACTAATGATAAGAAACTAGTATATATAACTTATGTTATATGCAATGTTCCCTATGTTCGTAAATAATGGTTTCAACGAATGAAACCCAAAACATAATTCGAATCTAAGTCATAAGTTCGCATTAAAATATATAAAATAATTTTCCATTTGTATATAAATGATATTAATTTTGTTCATTATATTTCTCTTCATGTTTATTGTATTTATCTTTTCTATAAAAATTTAGTTATTTTTTCGTAACATGGGTATCATAAACATTTTAATTAAGCGCACTTTAAAGAATAATATGACAGAATAGCAAAAGTTCTATTGTAGAGGCTTATAACGATTCACGCGAACTATATTCATAAATTAAATTATGCATAAGTTATAATCTGGATATAAGCTACAAGCTAAGCAGATTTGCAACACGGCCCGGCTTAAGAATATGCTGCTGTATATTTTATTCAACATCATCAATGTTTTATTAACGTTTGGCAAATCATGCCATTATGTAACTAAATGTTGCTAGTGCTTAACTTCTTTATCGGATGGGAACCGTACTATTTTGCTGCTTTAAACATATTTATATTATGTTCCTTTCCTGGATCTCATCTTCAAAAAACAGCGGATAGTTTAATACTTATAATATTAGTTTGAATGTCCTATATTCCTACACAATCTTAAGAGGTATTTCGAAATTAATATTAAGCTAAATAGACATGTAATCATTTTACAAAATATACAAAGCGGAAGGATTGAGAAACCGTGATGAATACTGGACGGATTTTAATGAAACTTTTTTTGTTTTATGGCTATTAAGTCTAGGCAAAAAAAAAATAGTTTACTTTTTATCCCCGGAAAAATGTACGGCATTTACGCGATATACAAATTTTAGCGCAATGAAATCGCACCAACGAGGATTCAATAAATTTTAAATATTTATTGGTAAGTTTATTTCCTTTCACTGACTTTGATCTACCATGAGGTTATTTAAAAGTGCGCTAATAATAAATCGCCGTTGGCATCACAGCTAAAACTGCAAATCAATGTTATTAGCTCGAACGCTCCGTCGATTAGAAATCAAAGACAAGTTAATGGACAAGTCGTGTTACGCGATGCTATCGTCCTGGGGGTAAATGCTAAAGTGGAATAAAGCGCTTTTTGTACAACATGCGGCCGACATCCGAGTGCTAAATAAAATTTAGCCCTTATATTTTACTCGACACCCGGCCGAAATTCGTTTATCGCGTGGAAACCTTACATTTTTCTGAGACAAAAAGTTAGCCGGCACTCCATCGAGACTTTTTATCGATGCATTTATCGTCATATCAAATTTCACCAAATTAACTGTTTTGGGCGTTAAAACACACATTATTGCATTCACAATATTAAGGATAGAAGTATTGTTTCGTGTTTTTTATCTTTGCAGGATAAATAAAGTTGAATATTTAGTCATCAACGCACAGGCTTTCAGACCTGAACACTTTGAAACAAATAATGGTTCTTTTATTTTTGATTCTTTACGACATATACATTTTTGCTAGCCTTTGCCCGCAGCTCCGCTCGCGTTAAGAAGTATTTTATACAAACTTGTAACCTCTAAAACAAACCGTAGGGGTTAAATTTTCTGAGTTCTAAGAAGAACACGCATGCAAAATTTGAAACCCCTAGCCCTTGTGGTTTCCTAGATGACGTGATGAGTCGCCTTTCGCTTTCATAGATATATACTTTTTCGAGCGATGTCACAACAAGTATGTTATCTCTATATCATATGAAAAAAAATATAGCTCAGGATTGCGCACTATGAATAAGTTAATAAGTGGTTAGTACGAAATGATCTAACTTCACAACCCTCAAGTATTCCAAAGTAAACGGATGTTAGATGTAAAACAAAACACAGGAAACATAATAGGTAAACATTTGAACCGTGTATTTGTCTAGCATTTGAGCTATCTATATTTTACTAACGGGATAGTCTGTTCAAACTTTACGTGCGCGCGGAGTATTCTTTATCTGTCCACGTCACAAACAAAACACTCAGCATTCCCAACTATTGCTAAGACGTTAGGGAATAAAGGAATTCCTAACTTGTATTGCATTCATAGTTTTGTCTGCGGCACAAAATTAAATTGTAGTATTTCTACAAAGCCTTAAAAATTAAATGTTTTAGAAAATAATATTTTTTTTAAACACTAGCATTTGTTTGCACGCAACTTTGTCCGCGTTGACTTTTCCCGTTTTTCTGCTTTTCTGTTTATTTTTTTGTTATAAAGCTTACGGAGCCTGACATGTTTCCAACGAAAACGTTTCGTGCGTTATGGTGTTATAGCGTCAGGAAGGAAAACCCGACTTATTTGTATTTTATTAAACATTTTGACTGTCATTAGCAGTCGATCGATTAATTCATCGCACATAGCATATAAGCATATAAGCATTTGTTTTCTAAGAGAGGTTTAATATTTCTAAAAAAAGTGTCGGTTTGCAACGCAATTGTAAAAAAGTGGTCACATTCACTAATTGTTTTAAATAAGAATCAAATTTAAACCATCAAATATCTAATAAGTTTTTCAAATCAATTCAATAATTTGCCGTGGCAGGACCATTCCTCGGCACGAATGGACTCGCTTAACCGGAGTGCAAACACGGCCTCTCAGAAAACTGGCGTGAAACGGCATTGTGCTGTTGTTTCGTTCAGTGAGTGAGTTTGCCGGTAGCCCAACCTTCCTAATCCCCCCTAAGGCCGGCAACGCACTTGCTACTCTTCGGATGCCACGAGTGTCCATGGTCGACGGCAGTTGCTTTCCATCAGGTAGCCCGTCTACTCACTTGCCTCCTAAATATCATTAAAAAAAGTTTAAAATTTTTATTTTAGAAGTATGAAACAAATGTACTCATAAGCCATAACTATGAAATACGAAAAAATAAATCCTTGAAATTAACATTAGTCTGAAAGCTTTTATATTTAGCAACACATAAAATGTATTATTGATCAGTTTTAAAAATACTTATAAATAAAATATGTGTTACCTCTTACTTTTATTAATTCTGCTTCGTAATTTAACGTATAATAAGGCACAGATATTTGGTATCCAAACTCTAATTTTCCTTGAAGACCTTCAAGCAAAGTTATGTTTTGCCGGAGCTGTGTTATGATAAGAAGTTGAAAAGTAGGGGCGCCATGAACCATTTATTTTCATAATGTGATATTGCAAATAAAAAGTTTATCATGCTGTTGAAAAAACATGCAGTAGCTTAATGAAGATCTAAGGTTTCTGAGCTATATTACAATTTGAAACCTTATAACTAGTAAATGAGCGAGAGAGACGAGCCCGCAATATCTCAGTACTGGTTCATTTTTGTGGTACACATTACGGAAAAACTATAAGACCCTTAGGTTCGGGTCTGAGAATAGTAATTCAAATATATGTGTAGATGTGTTACCTAATATCTTTATATTAATACGCGAGCGGATAACTTTGTACCCCTTTCAACGAAAGACCCGTAGATATAAAAGCATGAATTTTTTCTTACTTATAGTTGATATGGAGGAGGGGCGAGGAATACCAATATTTTTGAAATACGCTCTAATCATGCACTTTTTTATAAATTAAACGCTACGTACACTACAATATTTTGACATGACACAATAATCATTTATGGTTGAAATCTATTTTTTTTTAATTTAATGGCCTGGTAAATAGCATTTGGCCTATATGCCAAATTGGAGTCTGATTGAATTGAGAAATATTTATGGTCGAACTTCGACAGCAGGGCGACCTCGAGTTATAAAATTAATAATAATAGTACTAACAATTTTTGAAAATTAACCTTTAAAATTACGTTTTGTTGCTAGTTTAAACACGCTGTTACACCTGTGTAAAGTACACACACAGTTACACTAGTACAACTCGTTTTGTCGTACAATAGGTCTAGATGCTGTGACAAAAAACCAATTTTATTTTTAAGCTCACCATCTTAAGTGAGCCAAAATATTACTTGAAATATAACTAATACTTTCCTCCAATTATCTTTTCAAAACAACGTTAATATTCAATTGGTTTATAAGATATGTTTTTCGGAAAATCACTGAAAATTAGATCAGAAATTAGACGATAATTAATGTATTCACCCTCGATCCTTTTCATTTATATAATAAACAGACTGAAATTAGAATCATTCATAATTTGTACACTCCATCATGTTTGCATATTATGTTGTGCAAGCAATTATTAATTTTAATTAACGTTCAGAACAAAGGGCATAAATTATTTCGTTTTCACTTTAAATAGTAGCGTTTGATTTAAACAATTGAGGTTTTTTTTGACATTCCTCAATTATAGTATTATTTAGTTATTATTAGTAAGTAAATTACTAGTAAGTTAAGTTTTGTTTAAGTCTTATAATATTATTTTAAGAATATATATGAATAGAATATATCTATGAATGCCAAATTAATGTAAAGATGTACGGGCATTCTTCCTGTCTTCTTATTCTAAACATTTCTCTTTGAAATCAGGGAGAAAAAAACAAAGAGGTCTCCTGATAGAAGGCGACTGCATCATTATTTTAAAGTAAGAATAGGATAGACAGATGGATAAATGTATTATGTTTGCAGTTGACTGCCTTATTTTGTGCAAAACCTAAATTCGCGCTAACATGTCACGCATAAATTTTCATTACCTACATGTATTTTAGCCTATTAAAATTCAACCATATGCTGGTGTAGAAGAAGCTTTAGCAGACATATTTTAGTCCTAACCAGATCTTTTCTTCCAGCTCTCTCTGGCAAATTCGAGGAGATGCAGTATAACGAAGTCGGTGACTTTGAGGAGACGCCGGACGTGAGCGAGCTCGAGGCCCTCAAGCGGAGCGGCGCGTGCGCAGTCGGGCCGATGCTCACCCTGACTCTATACTTGACGATACTGTAACTTCTTTGTACATACGAAATATATTGTTACAATAAAACTTTTTGGTATTGTTTCAATTATTTTTGTTCTGGGCAACCTTGATGTGGCTATTGTGTTCGTTAATACGATGACAGAAACTGTATAATTTTATACTATTTGTTGTACAGTAATTTAATACATATTATATACCGTATTGGGTTTATATTAAAGACCCTATACGGCACTTCAACCTGCTCAAATAATAAATAAATAAACAATTTATATTTTCAAACTTTACAATTTAATATTTAAGGTTTTTACTATATGATGCACATATTTTATACAAATCTATGACCCAGGAAGATTGAAAAGGTTTGTTCTGTTTTGTTCCGTCGGCAGAATTGAAACCCGCGACCCCTGGCACATACCACGCGCTCTACCGCTGAGCTACAGAAGTCGTTAGAAAATAAGGCATCTCGTTAGTAAAATCCAAAATAATTTACAAATGGAAAGTAAACTTTATAATCCAACATTTATCACACAATACGAATAAATAAAAAATTTCTGGTGCAGCGTATATAAAGTCACAAATCTCATTCAGCGAACAGTATCAGAGATAATTTATCAGTGTGTTAATTAGATTGGAACTTGGAGAGGATAAGTGAGTACAAGCGGTGTCGGCGGAGAGCGAGGGAGAGTACGGCCAGTGTCGCAGTCGATAAGTCAAAGTCCACGGTGACACTTCTAATTAATGTTTTCACGATGTGTTCAAAACATCTTATGTTTGGCTGTTTATTGTAACCAAGCAGTCACTTGATTTCAATAAAAGTTTTAGAGTCATCTGAGTGCCGACTGCGAGTTTATTTTTCACAATTGACCGTTAACGCGTTTCGCGTTTACTAAGGTTTTATATGGGATCTGTATAGCGCCACCTAACGATGCTCACAGTCACATGTACAAATCTCATAAAAAAAAATAAACGCGAAAGGCACTCGGCACTCTGATAAAAAAAGTTTATGAATAATAAGTAATATTTACAACGCTTTTTATATAATTTGGTACACAGATCACAGACATTATATTAGACCCCGAGACCTTTCCAATGATTGCAAAACCGTAGAAATAGGTTCGTGCGTTGTGGAGTTATAGCGTCAAAAAAGAAAACACGACTTATTTTTATATAATAGATAGAGATAGGCAATCCTAGTATTGATTTTTTTAAAGAGCGGGAGAAAAGTCGCGAGTAAAAGCCAAGTACATTTATAAAGTCGCTTTTATCATCATGTACCATTCTTCAGACTAATAATATATTTTAACATTTGTCTGTTGAGGCTATGGAATGTTAAGCGTGACGGTAGTTGCATTATAATCTATATTATATTAATACGCGAGCGGATAACTTTGTACCCCTTTTGACAAAAGAAGCATATATGTAAAATTTCTCCCAGTTATAGTTAATATATAAAATAGGAGCGTGGAATACCAATATTATCTTAAAATATGCTTTATCTGGATATTTTTAGTTACTAAAACGTTACAATATTTTGAGACATATTGACTTTATTGAGACTATGCCCACATTTTGAGATGATACGATAATCATACAAGAATTGTATATGGTTTTGAAGTCTGTGTTTTTTTTTTCATAAAATGTAATCGCCTGGTAACGAGACCTTTATGCCAAATTAAAGTCTGTGACGGTTACAACACGATGGATTTAAATATTTTTGGTCGAATTTCGACCACAGGGCGACTTCTAGTAATTATAAGAACGTAGAACCCAAGAGTAACCTATAAATAGATTACATATCAAAGACTGAATATTCTAGAAGTTTAAAAAGCTTAAGTACCGATTCATACTATAATCCAGATGAACGAGATCTCCTCAAACTTTTAAAACGGTAGCCGCAAGACGTTGTGATTGATCAGATCTACGAAATTATCTACGTGCCACAAAAGATAGATCGTCGACGTGGAGTATTAAGTATGATTAAGTTTAAAAATCTTTTATTTTCATACACGATATCACTTCAGAAAAACAGTCTTCAAAGTGATATTGGAGACGTAAAATGCATAAATACATTTTATGATATATCGCTAATTACTGTCTCGCTTATATAGTCTGGCTACTATATGTTGAACCTTGCATTTATTTTCACATTATTCCTGATTGCGTCGTCGTCTTTCGTTTTCGGTTAAAATTGGACATTCATTGGATTTCATGATTTTGATACTTGATTATGAGTTTTGCTACTTTTTAAGATCTTTTCATTTTTTAATGTCAGGCATGACATGATATTTATCTATATATATTACATGAGAAACAGGATTTTGTCCCTCCATCGAGTATTCGGAGATTGATTTTGACTATAGCAAATAAATTATACTTAAAAAAAGATTACACACGTTGCATTTTATTTATAAAAATTTCATCACGCCCAATAAATCTCAACAGAAATGAATGAAACAGAAATTGTATGAAAAGTTAAGTTTTATTGTATCACTTATATTGAAATAGTTTAGGTCTCATGATCTGATAAATGATCAAAATATTTTTTTTTACCACTACAATCGTGTGATGTCATCTACAGAAGTTTTATTTTATTTATTTGAACTGTGCAAATTACTTCATAATTTGTGAAAATTAATATGTTATAATTGATATGTTTTTTACAGAATTTAAGAAAAAAATGGCTATAAGAAATGACGATCTCAACGATTACTTGCAACAGTAGAATTTAAATGATGTACTGCAACAATTTAAATTTAAATAATATTTTACTGACAATGGATTATTTAAAAATAATTGTATAAGTCATTAAATTATTTTTTTACATGCGAGTAATTAGTGAATGTTTTGACCATTAAACCTACACTATGCTGTCATCATAAGTAAACATTCTTGCAAATGGATTATATTTTTTTATTATTACTATTATTATCTGCATATTATTTCTAGTTTTAATGAAATTAGCGAGCAAACGAGCAGGCAGGTTATTAATACAAGTTATGCGACTCTAAGGTTTTTAAACGCACTTACAAATAATTATATGAAAAATGTGGCTCCTCCAATCACAATTTGCGTGAAGTTTACAAATTAGGAAACCAATTCGCAAACTAAAATTATAATTATAAACAAAATATGTGGTGTTTCACAAAACTCAACAAAGGCTAATTTAGAGGTACTTCATTCTGAACATTCATTTTAAAAGCCTTTTGTACTCCATTACCGGTAGAAAAAAGTTTTCCCCTATTTAGAAACCAGCGCACTTATTAATGACTTTTAATTTACAAAACTTTGCTATAATAATATTTTTATTTATGAGTTAAAGCATACTTTGATGTTCAAACCTTTTGAATAATTGATCATCATTCCTCCCGACTTGCGAAAGTTAATAAAACAACGTACCTCTGCTGTATTCGCTGATGTGTAAAAAACAAATTGATCGAATATTTCTTTTATCATTTGCTTCATCTAATACAATAAAAGAATGTGTTTGAAGAAAATTATCAAAGAAGTAGAAAATATGATTGCATTCCCAACTGGTTGTGTTAAAAATTTGCAATTTCTGATAGGTCAGTATTGCTTAATAATTAAATAAATTTTTATTTGCATTCAAACGACAATGAAAATAGATTAAATTATTGACTAAAATTACGAAGTAAAATATACAAGCTTAAAAAAGAAAACCTTTTCAAAAGTCGATGCACTTAATTTTTGTTACTCGTAAAGTTGCCATTTTATTTTAAATTATAAAAAAGTTGTAATTTTTAGCTATGGCATTCAGAGCATGTTTCACTACTTCCTAATAATGGCGGAGGCTATTCATAACTTATCTGACAATTGAGTGTAGAGATTTTTTTAATATATTATAGATAGCTTATTCGACACTTACCTAAAAGTGGGGAAACAGCCCCTTATACTTATATACATTCATTAGAGGTTACTTAAAACCAATCCTTTCATTCTGCAAATCAAAAACATAGACCCAAATACCATTAATTCAATTGATTGCTTCAATTCAAAACATTTAAATCTATTTGCAAGCTCTCAGGCCACACACAGTCTCTAAAGCCTACTCCAAAATTGTTTTAGAGCCCCAGCAGTGTGTTTTCAAATGCGCCCAGTCCTTCCCAACTCCCCTTTTGACGCTAAGCCACGCCTGTAATTCAAATCTTATCGACTCAAGTTTGACAAAAGTATTTTAAGTTGTACACGTCCGGATCGGTTAGTTTTGTAATATATCATGCGGGTTGCTGAGCCGTCTATATTTCACGTTTGGACCGCGGCCCACCTGCGTCTTCCCACTTCGTAGCTGTATGTAAATTTGTCACAGGAAACTTCCAATTCTGGCGTGACAGACGACTTTGATGTTGTTTATGTGGGATTTTTTATGCAACATGCTCACTAAAATCAATGTTTTCTTATTATCTACTGCTCTTGTATACTATTAAGGCTTAAGGCCGTTTGTCCACCACCACCGAAAACCAAGAACGAGATTATTTCGGACCGATAAAATGCAACTTTATGATCTAGTCTATAGGTTCATTTTCTAGCGAACTGGAGTAAAGGAAAATTAAACCTGTCAGCTATGTCATACAGTGTCATTTTATCTGGCCGAGATAAGCTGAAAACAAAATAATTTGACGCGACTGACAGCCCAAACAAAAACGTTCGCGACTGACGTCAGACGCGGTTGACAGCCCATACAAAACGTCCTCAACTTATCATTATAGTTTGCACGCTTCAGTGTACAATTTAAGGCATAAGTGGAAGAAGCGGATAACTAACAATGTTAAAAAACTGCTGGATTTTTGCGTAAATGGACGCTTTAGGACTGGAAATGAATTATGAAATTTAAAAAAATTGGATTTAATCTGTAGTTAGAGAGACTCGCTATATATCAAAATCGCTTAATTACTAGATTTATGAAAATTTTGGGGAAAAAATGAAGGTTGTAAAATGTTAGTTATTCGCTTCTTCCACTTATGTCTTCAATTATTATCAGTATGTTTCACGCTATTATCTCGTTCTCGATTGACGGCATTGATGGACAAACAACATAAGAGTGACTTTCATACGTACAATAAATAATTTATGTAAACGGAATTTTTAATCAGCGGGTACAAATTATAATTTAATAACATTACAGTCATTACAATCATATTATACTAAATCTCGCTACCAATCTATCACTAGCACACTATCTTTTGGCTATTTGTATACCGTCATCCGAACGCTATTAAATTTACATTCAAATGGCATTCAAATAGAATAGTCGAATCAATGGAATGGGGAAGACCGAATTGGAAGTGCTTATAGACATTTACGTCACCATAGTAATTATTGATGCGAGGCTATAGGATAATCGGATCGACTGCCGGATTCGTTAGGCAAACATACGACTGCATTGCGGTAAACTTTATAATGGCGAATGTAAGCCATTAAGCTTTACCATTACAAATTAAAGCATTAACCTTTTTGATGACGCACTAAATGTATGGAAAAAGTTTAAAATAACTCTAAATCCTTACAGGAAACTAGCGTGAAACGGCATTGTGCTGTATTTCGGTGAGTAAGTTTACCGGCCGCCCAACTTCCCTAATCCCCGCTATCCCTATCCCCATATAAACGCCGGCAACGCACTTGCGACTCTTCGGATGTTACGAGTGTAAATGGGCGACGGCAGTTGCTTTTCATCAGGTGACCCATCTCCTCACTTGCCCCCTAAAAATCATTAAAAAAATCAAAATTTTAAAACAACCACCGGCAGTTTTATTTGGAACAATTCAGATGCTGTTCTTCACTTTCATCCCCACAACTTTTAAACGGCTGAAACGATTTTTATTAAACATGTCTACTCCTATAAAATACTAGTTAATGCCCTCAGTATAAAAAGTATCCCTATGCCAGACTTAATAAATAAATAAAGCCTTTATTCTCTGAATTTGTTACATTAATTTAAAATTACAAAACGAAATATTATGTAACACTTTACTCAGGATGTCCTTCGACATAAACCTCCCCCATTTTCTTCTGTCCCTGGCTTTACTCCTCCATCCCTTCCTCGGGGAGGTCATCCTACCATCGTTTTATCTGGCGTCCTTTTCGTCTTTTTCCGTACCTAGGATACCATTCCAGTATATCTTTGGTCCATTTCTTTCCATTCTGTTTCATGTTCTCATTAGGTGCCCAATCCAGTTCCATTTCAGTTTTCTAGTTGTTTTCAGTACATCCGTTACTTTTGTTATTTTTCTCATTTTTGCTTTTGTCCACCATTCACGTAACTTTGTGTTTAGCATGTTTCACTCCATGCTTTTTGTAATATATTTATTTTTGTAATATATATAAAAATGACCACGAGTGGGTTATAAAGCCACAGCAAATTTACTCCAAGATGAAAATGGAAATTTAATCACAGAGGAAAAGGAAATTCATGAAGCATGGAAAGACTATTTCAGTCGGTTACTAAATTGTGATGTCCCGAGCCAACGTATACAAGAGAGTGATGTCCCCAATATGTCAGAAATACCACCATTGCAATTTGACGAGGTAAAGAAAGCAATCGCTAAACAAAAAAACAATAAGTCGCCAGGTATTGATAACATCCCTTCGGAAATCTGGAAGTACGGCGGTGAGGTGGTTCAGACAAGGATATATGATCTGTTACTTAAAATCTGGCATAATGAAGTCTTGCCAACTAAATGGAACACTGCCATTATTTGTCCAATACTTAAGAAGGGCTGTAGGAAGAAATGTGGAAATTACCGGGGAATTGCACTGCTACCAACGGCATACAAGATACTATCATACGTACTTCTAAAGCGATTAGAACCATGCTGAGAAGATGTTAGGGGACTATCAATGTGGATTTAGGCGGAGCCGAAGTACAGTAGATCAGATCTTTCTACTGAAGCATCTGATAGAGAAAAAATTGGAATATGCACAGAATATCCATGTGCTATTTGTAGATTTCGCTAAAGCATATGATAGTGTAGATCACGCTTCCCTAGCTACTGGTAAAACCAATGCAGTGGTCCGTGTGGGCAGGTCATATACGAGCTTATTTGACATAGAGACTGGACTAAAATAGGGTGATGCGTTATCGCCAATGTTATTTAACCTAGCAATGGAATACATAATCAGGACTATATCAAACAGTGACTATGGCGTGCAGCTTACTGGATAACATCAGGTGATAGGGTATACAGATGATCTGGCGCTTATGAGTGGGAAAAAGTCTGACGTAGTATATATGGCAAGGACCCTTGAGTTGGAAGCCAATAAAGTCGGACTTAAGGTCAATCATGGCAAAACTGAGTACTTGGATATGCGGCTATACAAAGATAAACGACGCCTACCTGAAGATCTTAAAGTAGGCGATATTTCATACGCAGGAACTGCTTAGTTTAAGTACCTAGGCTGCACTGTGACCGACACGAATTCAAGAGTAGATGAGATTGACATTCTAATCCAAAGTGCTTTTCGTTGCAGCGCTCCACAAAATGCTGGTGTCCAGGATTATAAGTAAAAGTACGAAATTACGAATATACAAAACTGTAATTCGACCTATACTTCTATACGGGTGTGAAACCTGGACTCTAACTCAA
>JAOTAV010023764.1:0-22164 GCA_026546445.1 Cyclargus thomasi
ACTCCTCCGAAACGGCTTGACCGATTTTGATGAAATTTTTTGTGCTTATCCGGTATCTATGAGAATCGGCCAACATCAATTTTTCATCCCTCTAAATTATTTATATGGCAAAACAACGTTTGCCGCGATCAGTCATTATAAAAAATCCTTCGTCCTAATAGATATGCAACTTCGGACACACAGCCTAAACCACTGGTCGTAGAGACTTGAAATTTGGGCGAAGTGTTCTCCGCATGACGAAGATCAGTAATAAGAAGGGATTTTTCGTAATTCGTTTTTCCTTAGGGGGTAAAATGGAGGGTCAAAGTTAGTATGGGACAATAATTACTTTAACATTTTAATAATGTGACTTACTTTATGATAGTAAATGTTAAGTAAATGTTCTTAAGCATAAAATCATGAACTGTAAGTACATATATGGGGGTCATATTTGTATTTTTTTATTTGTTTGTATTTTTATTAAATACTCTTTTCTCTTTACTGATTGTAAGCTATCTATTCACAATAAAACGATTTTTATAATCAAACTGGAAAGGAAATGGATATACATATAAATAAGGAATTGGAATCATGTCCAACTCCCGTGTAGTGTGTAGTGTAGTGTATGTGGTAGGTTGAACTTGACAGATGTACTAAACCTTATCTACTTGTTTTTTTCTTCTTTTACTAACAAAATACGTAGGGCTATTTTATTTAATTTAATTTTTATTGCAAATGTATATGCTTGATCTGATCAACTAAAAACCATACTTACCTAATTTATTTGTATTTTTTTCCTACCAAAACAGTTAAGGCCATTTATTTATATCTTAACTTATTTCAGATCGGCGAGAGACAGCTATGGCGATGATGCTATTGGTTATGTTCTTCATAGCTTTTAGCCATTTTTTTCGCATTTTAACGTCCTTTGGAACTATAAAAAACAACTTTTCCAGTGAATTGATAGTTGTATTTTTACATTTAGGCACAACGCATGATTTTCTAGTGTTTGGATTGGACATTTTTAAAATGATTTAAGTAAAATTTCAACGGCACAGGCGCGCACGATCGCAAGTGGACAGACAGAGCCAGACTGAGAGTGCTGTACGATGACGTCACAGCGTCAACGGCAGCCCGCGTCGTGCTGCGGCAGCACCTTGTTTCATTTCTAAATCGGAGACTAATTGACGTATCGAAATAATTCTTTCACTAGTATTTTTTATTTTTGACAGAGAATATGGACTGCTAACAATAAAAATTAGTTAACATTCTTCAATCTACATAAGGGACACATGTAAACCTTAAAGTATTATTTTCCCTTATTTTTGTTACACCCTTTAGACATACACGCCTTGAAAAATGTTTGGTTCGTTGTATAATGAAAAAAGAGAGGAAGTTGACGGACCTATGTCATTTGGTCGGAATATGTCAATACAAATTTCTGTGCAAATGTAGCAAAAGTAATTTTCATACCTGTGCGGTGCGGATGGCACCGAGTAGTTCAACACAGCGGGAAGACGACGATGACAGTGATGATAGCTCCTGTGTCGTAGACGACGATTGTCGCTGGAAATTTGAAAGTTTTTCTCTTTTAACAGGGTCATTTTATTCTTTGTCAAAAAATGATAAAGAATACAATTTAGCACTAACTTACTGTAGACACATAGGCGTATAAAGGGTTCCAGGTTCACTATTTTAGTAACTAGATTAATTTCTGATAAATTTTGCATGTATCCTTACAGAAGGATGTGTATGTTATGATTCAAATAATTTGTATTTAAATTTTATACTGTGCATAATACAGTTTAGTGAATCCATAAAAAAGACATCAAGCATATAACCAATAGAGAAGTAATGTGAGCCATCCGTGTCCGAAACTTATCAGTTTATTACCACTTATAAATTAACCGCCAACCAACTAACGCTCGCACTAAAACAGTACGCACCAATAAGAGACCTGTGTGTACGTACCCCGATACTTCCGACCAATCAGAGCGCAGTGGTTTTGAGTGGCTTTTTCTTTCGAACCAAACTAATAACATTTCCGCTTTTCTGGTTATATGCTCGATCAACAAAGATTACTCACGTCAATATCGGCCAGCATTCCGTCCACCGCGTGTGTACAGGTGGTGGAGACTCGCTGCAGGGCGGCGGTAAGCTCGGCCTCGTGGGCGCGCACCGACGACGTACACGATGACACAAGCCGCGAGGACTCCGACTGGAAATAACAATAACGTTATTTTTTTATCTACGAACGCATCATACCACGTCAGTCCGACTCCGTACTAACTGAAAGACTTTAGTTACAGGTACAAGACAAAGAAAATATATTTAATCCTTTTATACTATACGTATATTGAAGTTTTTTTATTATACGTTACAATATACAAAACCGTGGCCTGGTAACTTTAAAAAATTTTTGTTATGTCGGCGGGATTGGAATCCATGGCCCCGGCGTTACCTACAACCGCGCTCAAACACTGCGCCACAGAGTTAGATGTTTACACAACACACCCAGGGCCGGCGCGAGCCCTCCCTGGATTTCTTCGGCGCCCCGTAATTTCAGTTCAAATTCAATATGGACCCAAACTATTATGGATAGTGGCGGTACACAAAACCATAGACTATATGTCAGATATAGTTATAGTTATGGTTTTTAACATAATATGATGATCTCTGTTGTGTAATAATTTATAAATAACTGTGTATTAAATTACCTGTGCCTCGATATGCCTATGACTAATTCTATAAAATGTCGGCGACACACACCGTAGTGCGCCTAATGCCTACCTGGATATTCTGCTCAGACTGCTGGAGCTCAGTTACGAGGCGCGACTTGAGTTGTTCTGCCACGTTGACCACGCGCTCACTGAGGCCGCTAACACTACACTCCACTGCGCCACTCTCTGTGTGACAATAAGTAATAAGTAATAAATAAAAAATTATAAAAAGTATATAAAATCTTTTAATTACCATATTAATAATATTAATGCTTGTACAGTGAAGGAAAACATCTTGAGGGAACCCGCACATGGTTGGTCCCAAACATTTTATTCAATCCTTTGATCGAGACAACTATTTTGTGAGAATGCCGTATGCTCTTGGACAAAAAATACGGCCCTGTTACGACAAAACAATGCATCCCGGGTTACATTTCAAATAGGATTATTTGGACCTTTTTAATTATGTTTGGGGGCAAGTGAGCAGACGGATTGCCTGATGGAAAGCAACTACCGTCGCCCATGGACACTTGTAACTTTCGAAGCGGCGCAAGTGCGTTGCTAATATTTTTATGCCTTTTCCTTTTATACGGAACGGGGATAGAGAAAGGTGAATAGGGAAGTTGGGCCACCGGTAAACTCACAAACGGACGAAAAACAGCACAACGCCAATTCACACCACTTTTCTGTAAGGCTGTGGTATCACTCCAGTCGAGCCTGCCCATTGGAGCCATAGCATGGTTCTCCCACGGCAAACGATCGATATTTATAAAACGTCAAAATTTTGTACAGATTCCATGCTAAGTCATTTTCATCCATCAATATATTTTATATATAATAATTATATATAAAATAATTGGTCTATGGTATGAATGAACAGCTTAGTACTTACCTTGGCTATACTTTTCAGCCAGTCCGTTCAACTCGCTCACACATTTCTCTGTCTCTCTCTCGTTCTTTAGATACTCCTCTTCTGATATCTGCATGTCTCTTTCGTTTTGTGTCAGCAATTCCATCAACATTTCGACATTCCTTGAAGTACTCGCTTCGAAGGTCTTCTTTTGTTCTTCAATACTTCTTCTGTGGCTCTCCATAACCATTTCTAAATATTCTCTCTCCATCTTCGTTAATTCTTCTATTTCCTCTTCCACTGCTGTTTTTCTCTTCTCCATTTCCTGTTGCAGAAGAATCCTTTTCCTTTCAATCCACTCTTCCAGTAGAGTTTCCTTCTGCTGTTTTTCCTCTTGCAGAAGAATTCTTTTTCTTTCAATTCTCTGCTCTAGAATGGCTTCTCTTTGTTCTCTTTCTTTCTCTATTTTCGCCATGTTGTCCGCAAGCATTTTCTTATTTTGCTCCTCGTCAGCTTTAATAGCCTGTAAATACAAAGTTACATAATATAATTAAAAAATGTGTTGATATCCTTATTTACAGTTACGAAGACCTTCAGTTTTCTTAATGAAATTAAGGGGCAAACTGGCAATCACCGCCGCCGTTAGACACTCGCAACATTAAAAGATTTTTATGTGCTTTAAAAAATTTATAAGAGGAAATAGGCTAAATTGAGGTATAAATTAGGAAATAGATGGTAGGGAGCCTTCCTGTTAAATACACGCCGGATTTCTGTGAGCCCATATTTTTCGGTTCGAGCCGATCTATTGGTACTAAAGCAAGGCTCTCCCACGGCTAAAAAAGTGGTTAGAATCATTCGTAACTCTCTGTGCATATCATGTACGCATGGCGGCCCTGCGTGCGGCGTGCGTGGTCATCATGGTCAACTGTCGCTTGTAGTTCGACATCTGTCAGTAGCGGTCATTGAACCTAAACATTTTGACGTTAGATGCACTCACCTGTAACACTCTTTGCACGTGTCGCGCGCGCGTGTCTGCGGTACGTGCGGCGTTGTCACGTGCGGCGCGTACCGCAGCGGCGTGCGAGAGCGCCGCACGGGTGGCAGCACCGTGCGACGACGCGTGCGTGCTGCGTGTCGCTTGAAGTTCGACACTAGTGTTTGATACCTGTAAAATAAATATATAAATACTATAACGAATTTAAGACCCGTGAATAGTACCAACTATCGTTGTGAAGAAACACAACGAAAATTAAAAATATTTAATCAGGTCCTGAACTTGAATTTATCAACACGGCGTATACTCACCATAATTTGATTTTGATTCAAAAGACACAATCTTGATTACTAATGAAAAGAATCACGCAGCGTATATCAACTGTGAATAATCATCCAAGGTCAATGGCTGCCATGTGACTTGCGATATGCCAGCGATATGCCATGTATTCTCTATACTACAGATTTCCTTGGCATATTAGATACCATATGCCAAGGAACTTCTATGGGATACACAATCTTATATCTTTTTAAGTCATACTTCAATTTTTAAACTCTTTATAAGGGATACATACACACTCTTAATTATAATTAGAATAAAACACATACCCATTCCTCAAGCAAGGCTTTCAGTTGTGTAGACACATCTATTTGCCCAGCATTCCGGAGACACTGTGACACGACTTCAGTGAATTCTGATAAAGCTGTTTTTGTTGTCTGATGAGAGTTTTGTAGCAGGTTTGTTAAAGCTGTACACTGCTCTTTCAGCGTCACATTCATAGACGAGTAAAGATTGTCTTTTGCTTGGACAATCTGGAAATAAATAAAATTATCAATAAAGATTGCATAAAATTATAAATAAAGTTCAAATCAAAAATTATAATAGACCATAGCCATTACCATTTGCAAATTATCATATGTATGCCTAATTAAAGCCTCCATCTTTGTTTTGTTGTCAGTAAGAATTCCAGCGCCGTCCGAAGTGTGGCTCTCTGTTGACAAAAATAATACAAAGATGAGACCCCATTATATACTCTAACCTTTTTTTTTCGGCAGCAAATGTTGAATTCACAAATTAAACTTTGTATCACTCTTATTCTGCCTGACAACTACATTAAGGCTTTACCTAAATGTTCCCCCGCCGCTGCGACACGCGCGGCGACGTCTCTTAGCGCGCGGTCCGCGGCATTGCGCATGTTGTGTCGCATCTGCGCCGAAACGCCGCGGTAACGCTGCGTCGTTTCGAGATTGCGGCTCTCTACTGTGCTGTAATTAAGAGGCCATAAATAGTAAAATAAAATGCCACAAAAATAAAAATAAAATAAACTTCATTATATTTGTGCGAGTGTATGTGTTAAGGTAATGTCTGCAAACACAGCGACCACCAAAAATTTTGTGTCCGTGTGTGCGTGTGTATGTGTGTGTGTGTGTATATGAGTGTACGCGCGTGCGTGTGCGTATGCGTGTGTACCTGCGTCTGTCGACGGCGTCGTGTAGGCGGTCGACATCGGCAACAGCTGCGACGACAAGGGAGCGCTGCTCGGAACACTGCTGCTCGGTGCGGACGAGTTTCTACAATATATTAATATTATATCACCATCTAGGTCTAGCATAGGCATTATTGTGTTGGAGGCCTGTGGCATTTTGCCATTTCTGCTACCATATTGTTACATCATTGCCAAGAAATTGATTCCAAGCCAGTTGACGGACCCACGTAATTTGATCGGAATATGTCAATTACATTTACATTATGAGTGGAAGAATCAGATAACATTTTGCAACCTTCGAGTTTATAATAATTTTTTCCAATAAAATTTTGTCATATCTTATAACTTCTCTATTTTATTATCTAGCTAGTGTATTATATATGTAATTTTTCGGGTCGGGAGTTTTTAAAACGTCAGTTATTTGTTTCATTCACTTATGTCTTTAATTAAGTCGTGATCTGTTTGCTGGGTTTGATATAACGTGACTAAATGCGCGTCATTAAGTTGGTTTAGGACCTCTCTCCCTATAAATCAACTTCTCCAGCTTCACTATCACACTTACATTTCTCCACCTTCACTATCACACTTACACTTCTCTACCTTCACTATCACACTTACATGAGTAGTCTTCTCCAGTATAGTCTGCGTTGTATTCAGTTTGTTGATAGTCTCTGTCAGCTGACCTTCAGAATTCTGCAGTTTGCACCGAAGCTCCTCAAACACATTCTCCATCCTGTCTCTCTCCTCCTCCATAGCTCTCTTCTTGAGCAGCAGTTCTTGTATCTCTTTTTTCTGTTCTTCCTGCTTGAAGGTCATCTCAGCGTATGTTTCGTTGGCCAAATATATACCTGAAAGGAATAAAAATTATATATATTTCTTTCTTTAAACAGAAATGTATAATAGGTATTCGCTAAGTGCAATGTAGTGCGTACAACGCGCTCGACAAAAATAATAAATAAATAGACTTTTATTTGATGAACAAGACATTAAACTACAAAGACAATGGAGATAGCAATTATAAACACAATTAAAAATAATAATAATAATTGGTAAAACAAAAAAAAAACAAAACGAAAAAGTAAAAAATTAACAGACGACCTAAAATATAATTAGCTTAGCCTCCAATGGTGTCCTCCAAAAAGAATACCACTCAGGCATATATATATTGATATGTATCCAGTATATTCCCAAAGTTGCGCTATTCTTTTATATTACGGGAACCGTACATTCCACTGGGATAAAAAGTATCCTATGTTCTTCTCCGGGACTCAAAGTATCTCCATACTAACTTCAGTGGTTTGGACGTGAAGAGCTAATAGACAGACAGACACACTTTCGTGTTTATAAATTTAGTATGGAAATATAGATATCTACTTACCATTCTTATCTCTGGCCGCTTGCAAGTCCTTTTTCAACTTATCAATCTCCTCGGCATACTCTTTGAGTATAGCCTTCTTCGTCATCTTCTGGTTAACTTCTGGTTTATTTTGGATGTTCTTGGCTCGGTTCGCGTACTCCAGGGTACTGAGAGTCTCCTCCAAGTCTTTGTGGCCAGGTGAGATGGTCGCTATGATGGACGTCTTGGTACGACCGCCGAGCGATTCTTGAAGGATACGGGTGAGTTTTGACTCTCTGTAAATTTAATTTTATTGATGACAATCTTGTATAGTAAACGGAATTAACTATAATATAAGGTTAAGGTTGCTTTCTGATTCTCTTGGCATCGGATCCATCACTCTATATGGTATATGCAAGTATTCAACTCACCTGTACGGTATATGCGGGTGTCTCTCAACCAGGGCGGTGATGACCCTGCCGAGGGTCAGTAGACTCTGGTTGATGTTGACGCACTCGCGCGCCCGCTCGCGCTTGGCCGGGTTGTCGGAGCCCGCCTTGCTGATGTTCTCAGAGCCGGCCAGGTCGACAAGGTTCAGCTTGCCGATCTTCACAAGCTCCTCGCCTTCTGGACTGTTCTCCTTCATGTGCACCACAATTGTGAACACAGTGTGAGAGCGACTGTAAATAGGAATATCCTCTTATAGTAAACATGTAAGCATATCATATTGTAAGCAAGTACTTACCTGCGGTTTTGCCGCGTGGTACTCACACCACAGGAGCATTCAATCATAATAAAAAGTGTTCTATATTTTAAGACAGCAAATACTGTATCTTTTTTTAAATTTAATTTGCGATCAGTCTCTTGGTTACAAACAAATGATACCATGTCTCTGTACAAAATTGTATCATCCGTTTAGAAGTTTAGGCATGATTAACGCATCAAACATACAAATAATTTGGATGTTCATATGGAGATATTGTCTGGGCAGTTGTCTGTCGATCGGATGGAAAAAACTTAATTTATTATGATTATCTATATGTATAATAAAACAGTAAAATTGGAGTAAGATCCAATTTTACTGTTTTTAATATTTTTACAAAATAATTAATGTGGGGGTGCTAAGGAACAGTAATAGAACACATATGGACAAAAAAGTTGTATGTTTGTCTGTTTATCTGTTCGTACGCGCTAATCTCTGGGAGCTCCTGGACAGTATTGAATAAATCTTTTTTTGCTTAATAGCTATAGAATCCTTTTTATCCCGGGAAAATGTATGCTTCCCACGTGATATACAAATTTTTGCGCAACAAAGTTGGGGGCACCAACTAGTTATTAATATAATCCCAACTAATGTATACAGAAATGTATCCTATCATTTATCAATTCGCTGGAAAAGAAGAACGGATCTATGCAGACCATCACTAACCTGGACTGCGCGTTCATGAGTGTAGACGCAACTTTTTTCCTCTCCTGTCCTTGAGCCATAATTTTGTACACCTCGTTTTTATTGTACACCTTAAAAATCGGAATATAGAATTAGATTACAGTACAAAATAAAGTTATTAATGCTGCTTAATTTCTAAAACAAAATTTTGTTAATTTCTAAAACAAAATTTATGGATAGTTCAACTCAATTGTGCGCGCGGCCCTATGGATGCGTGTGCTTGTATATACACAACTTTCATTCCTGTGGTATGGTGCGTGTGTGTGCGTGCGTGGGAGCGTGTGTAATATGTGACTCAATACTATAACTAATAATTTGGTTATTCTGTATTTACTACGCCCCTTTCCCCTCAGGAACTTTTGGGCCTCGCCTCATTTACAGTATACAGATTACTGTTGCTCACCGTAATCTCTTCCAATCCATTAACAATATTCGCTCCCTTCCTCGTCACATCCTCGTATATCCTCAGCTTGGAGTTGTCATCAGAGCTGGAGAGCAGATCAAACAGCTCTTCGTTGTATAGCTCGAGGTAGGATACTCGGACAGTGTACTCAGTGTTGGAGAGTCGAAGCTCATCAAACAGCTGGCTCAGAGCCCGAGGTATGATGCCCGCTAGGGGGTCCTAGAAGAGAGGAAGACATCATGAAACATTGTCATATAAACATGAATAAATTTTGTTTGGTTAGACGATAATTTTCCTGGCATTGAACTGAAGGACTGTCAGCGCAACCAATCAGCCGAAAGTACCCGAGCGGGTCCGCTAGCGTGAGATGTCGTTGGCTGCGGGCGCGCGAATCGGTCATTGCTGCCACTTAGTGCCCCCTGCGCGGTTCACTTTTAGAACTCACTTCGATCGCACACGAGCATTTCTAAAATACAGATGTACCCTCAAAGCACATTTCGGTCAGAGAAGACACCACCGGCTGGTAATACTTACGCTCTGCCAGGTGGTCTCGTCGGCGGCCGCCTCGCCCACCATGGTATGAGTCTTGCCCGTGCCAGTCTGTCCGTACGCGAACACCGTGCAGTTGTACCCCGCGAGCACCTCCTCTATCAGAGGAGACACCACTTGCTGGTACACTTCCACCTGGGATGTAATAGTGTATCAGATACTACACGTTTTGCAATTTTATGTACAAAAATTAACACAACCCAAAAAATGGGATCAAATTTGAAACGTGATGCAACAAAACTTAGGACACCCCCCATAATGTTTGACATTCTTTATAGATGGTCTCCTTGCCCCATGCTAAGGTTATTTATTTAATGTACAGCATGGAGCAGTTACCACATGAGACACGCAAACATTGTCAAGCGAGTTCCATGCCGGGCAAAACAAGTAAAGTAGTCTTACACTATTATTAAAGAGGAAAGATTTGTATTTTTGTTACGACTAAACTCAAAAAGTACAGATTCGATTTTAAAAAAATGTACACTGTTGGATGGCTACATTATCACAGAGTGACAGAATTGGCCTTACATACAAAGGTCATATAAAGGTAGGGTAATAGCTGACATAGAATATAAGAGACTTTTTATTCTGTTTAAATACTATGGGTCATTTCCATGCAGGCAAATGCTAGTAAAGTACAAATTCTAAACAACTAATCTGACTGCTAAAGCATCAAATTAGAAAAATACAGCTTACCTGTTTAGAATGAGGTGGGAATGCTCTGTCAAAGGTGAACTTCTTGGTATGCAGCGTCTGGTGCGAAGGACGCACCACAACCTCCCGTCCATTGAGTACTTCCACCACTCCCAGTGACCTGATATCCTTTTCGCGCTGATTTAGAGGTCTAGAAAATTAAAACTTTTAAGATGCAGTAACAGTTAAATACAAAATAGGACTGCCTCACACCAATAACAATACAAAATTGGAAAAGAGCTTCTAGTGACAACTTTGAGTACTACTATTTAAGAACATTATTTTAAATTTACTACAATATGTTTCATGACAATATTGTTGATGATGCTTAGATTGAACAGTACAATAAACGACTGTTGTACTTGATTACAATAAATCATGAAACTTTTGGCGGAGCACTAATATGCTCTGTCATTAACAGTTATGCTAGGATAAGTCCTAGCATAACTGTAAACAAAAATCTTAGAACTAGCATTATAATGCATATTATCTAGTGTTACCAAACTAGTTCTCGTCATAACTTTCTTCCTGTAGAACATTTTTAATTATTACTCCTTGGTAGGTCACGTGGGGTCTTTAATAGCCCGGAGTTTTAAAACGAAAAAATAATATATTTACATTTATCATAGCAGCTCTATTCTTTAGGTATCGTTCTAAAAGGAATCATACTTTGATATAATCGCAACTAATATAAGCTAGCCTGCATGTGCTTCATCTTATAGATGTGCTTATTCACGCGGGGTCTCTAGTGACCCCAGGTGAGCGACCGCATTACTTAATTTAATTTAATGTTTCCATACAGTTTTCACTCCGAAATAGATTTAGTATGTGATTTATATTGTATTTTAATTTTAAATTAATGAAAATATTCATGTCTTGGTTCTTAATGTTATCTATTACTTCAAGAGAGCTTAAGATGCACATTTCTTAAAATGAATATTTTGTTATCAGGATAAAAATAATTATGATTATTACTTTTGTAATAATGAGATTGTTATTTTCGGTAATACATGAAAAGTATTACAACAGGAAAATATACAAAATATAGTATGTTTTAGTACTTCATATATGTAAAAGTTGGATATGAATTAGTTGATGTGTTATTTGGACTACGGTTCTTCAGTTTTAGGTTTACATGTAGGAAATTTTTTAGACATTCAGGTTATATTTAGTTTTTAGTTCAATTTCAAAGTTTTGCCAATTTTTTTTTCAATTACCTATCTTATGGTATGAAATAAAATTCTTTGAGTTCTATTTTTAGATTGCTAGTTTAAGGCATAATTTTTAAAATATTATTACTTCCATGATTAAATCTGATTTTAATTGACATTGAACTAAATAACAATAATTGATTTTAAAAAGTGAAATTGTCGATTTATGCCATTTTTGCCAAATGACTGACAACACAATTTTAAAAGCACAATGAACTGAGTGTTAACAACAGTGCTGTGGCCAAAGAATATAAAATTATGACTAAAAAAGTTTGCCCACCATTTTCATGGCAGAATTTGTTTGAAAAAAATTATAGACATGTAAGCCTTTCAATTTAAGTATGTTTGTGGCAGGTAATCTTCAAAGTTACAGAAATCATTCTAAAAATCAACAACTGGAAAATTACATTATGCTACTAGGATAACTATAGAATTAATGCTCCCGTAGTATAAAGCACCTTAAGGCAAAGGCACTAAGCAGCAGAATTACTGAAATAATTCAATATCTTTATTTTTACTTGACTTATCTTAATAATTAAAATTAATAACAATTTCTATCAACAATGTGACTTTAATATATTTTAAAATTAAAACATTACTCCAGTATATTTTGCTTTAAAAATGTCATGCAAAAACAAATAATTATGCATTAAAACAAATACACAATTTACAGGCAAATAGAAATCTCCTCCTTTTAAAAATCTGTTATAAACACATACACACACAGATATTGTTTAAAACCAAAGCCTTCACTATGACCTTAACTAAATGCGTATATTTGTGGCTTAAAAGTATCTGGTGAGCAATGGATTTCTGGTAAAACATAATATGGTCATAACAGTGTATCCACAAATTGATCCTTAGATTTACGCAAAACCTGAGAGTTTGTTTACAATGAAAATAATACCTACATAATACCTTATCTGGAATTATTTTATTCATTTAGAAATTATAAAACTGAAAAGTTTGTTACTTTATGAACATGCTGATCTCAGGGTATACTGGTTCTAAGTTAAAATTTATTTTTATGTTGGATAAGCTACCAAGCTAACCTACTTAACATTACGATACGACTGATATGAACCAAGACCTGGACCGATTTGTGTTATTTAGCACATATATAGAATAGACCTCTGGTATTCCAGAGGTCTATTCTATTTATGTGAAATGTTACTGGCGGAGCCGCCAGGAACATCTAGCATTACCTAAGCCTCACAAACACTTGAATGTTCTGGTTTTCTTTTCTCTCCTTTCGGTTAGCTTTTTCCGACGTCATCTTAATGGAATATACATAAAACACTTCTGATAGGAAAAATTTGAAACAGTAACACAGTCTTTCTAATAAATAGTAACAAAACCACTCCAATAACAATTATTATCAAAGCAAGCGTTGGATTTTGTTCGTTAAAAATTTGAGTCATTCAAATTCAAATAAAATCTGACGTTTGAAGTTTGACAGTTGGAGCTTGGCGTTTGGCGTCGAATAAAATGTTGCCATTTTGATGTAGCGAATAAATGGATGTAAATTGTAATTTAGGACTTCTGTAAGGCTAAAAAATAATTGGTCTATGGTTTGTGACAGATTTACATAGATTTATTCTGTGGTTCAAAGAGAATTGAATGCAGTCGCTATAGTTTTTATTTACAAAATTTAGTGTTTACCTGTATTATGTATATATACTTTATTCTGTGGTTTACCTCTTTCTTTTGCTTGAGATTAAAAATTACTATTTTAAATTCAATCAACAAATTACCACACCAAGAATTTATCCAGTTCTCGATATTTGGCAAATTTTTTTTTCATTTAAAATGGTCGGAGGCTGGTTGCTAATGCATTTGTTACATTCAAAAAAGAAATACAGAAAAAAGGTGGATAGAAAACAAAATCCATTAATTGAAAATACTAAATTATCCGTTTTACCAAATACACACTTATCTGTAAAAGAGGAGATAGTCGAATCAGAGAATGTTCAAACATGCAGAGTTTGTCTTAAATATGGTAAAATACCTATATATAGTAGAACAAGTGAAGATTTACCAGGGGCTCTGACTGATTTCGGCGGTATAGTAGTAGAAACTGATGATAAATACCCTAAGTTCCTTTGTAGATCATGTCATGAATTGCTACTAGGAGCAATATTGCTCCGGAAAACAGCACAACAGAGTGACAAACTTTTAAGGCAATCTGAAACTCTAAAATTGACATTATTTGATGAAGTAGACCATAGCGACAATAATTCTTTACCAGATGAAAAATCTACAGAAGTTATCTGGTCTTACTATTGCAAAAGTAGTGAAGGTTTAAATATATTCGATAAGTGCAGAGACCCGGAATCAAGACAGGAAGAAGAAAAAAAGAGACATGATTCATCATCTAATTTTTTAATGCAATCTAAAACTGATTTATTGGAAAATTATGAAGTAAAACATAACAAAAACAGTTCTGACCCTGAGGATAAACCTATACAAAAAACATCTTTGCTTTACTGTTGCAAAGCTTGTGAATTGAGCTTTAACACATTTGAAGAGTATAGCGAACATAGATTAAGCGATGAACATGAAAATAAGCGACATACATGTCCAATATGCAAGAAGATGTATGCATCTAACTATTTAAAAAAGCATTTAGCTATACACAAAATGGATTACCAGTTTGTCTGTGATATATGTGGAAAAAAGTTTTTTCAACAGGCACATTTTACTTATCATAGAGCTATACATTTCCACAATTTCCCTTTCCATTGTGAACATTGTCCGTACAAAGGGAGATTTAAAGAGGCTCTAAAAATGCACATGCGTTCTCATACCGGTGAGAAACCATACTCGTGCACCCAGTGTCCAACAAAATGTGTCAGTAAGAGTAACCTCAACAAGCACATGCGTATTCACAAAACAGAGCATGATTTTAAATGCAGTGCATGCGGAAAAGGCTTCCATACAAAGATAGATTTAGAGAAACACTTTAAAGTAGAACACCATGGTATTAAAGACCATGTGTGCAATGAATGTGGTAAAGCCTTTGGATACAGAAAACAATTAATGAAACATAAGCTTAATGTGCACAAACGTCAGAAGATGAAAAGTGGAGGAATGCCAGTCTATATGAAGGTTCAGTGTCAGGATTCGGAACCCACTTAGGAGAATGATTCTGATGCCTGATACAACTTCATAATACTATTGTAACAATAATAATTTTATTATTATGGTACTATGTATACATTTAAAGAATTACTTTTTATTTTCCCCATCAAACTTATTTTTAACCAACTTCCAAAAAAGGTGGCGGTTTTTTAATTCGACCGTATATACGATCTTTTTTTTATGTTTGACCACGCATAACTCCACCGTTTGTGGACCGATTCCGAAAATTTTTTCGTTGTTGTCTCACTCAACCTAACCCAACCCATCTCCTTGGTATAGAGGCTTGTTGTTAGTATGAAAATATCATTGTCTCTTGTCTTAGATTCAAAACTTGAATTATTATAAAATAATTCTTACAGCAAATAAAAATAAAGACAAAAAAGTCATTGAAAGTCCAAAAACCCAAGTACTAACAAAGCTTAACTTCGGCGATCGGATACAAGCGACCATAGAACACAATTACTCACAAAGCGACGCTTCCCAACTAAGCCACCTAGCCAATTGGGAAGCTGGTAGCTGCGACGACGAAGCGAAAAGTTTTTTAATGTTTTTCAATATTCCTGGGTCTTGGATGTGTATAAATCATAAATGTATGTATCATATAATAAAAAACTTAAATATGTGTATAGTATAAAAATATATTCTTACTAATAATTTTAATGCGAAGGTTAATGAGTTTGTGAGTGTGTATGTTTGTTACTTGTTCACGCTGAAACGGCTGGACCGATTTAGATAAAATTTGGCATTACGCTAGCTGGTGTTCTGGATTAACAGGGTACTTTTTAATCTCGACTAAGCCGCGGAAAGCGCCGCGGGGCTCAACTGAAGATAAACCCCTCCAACCCCTTTGCCACACTCTGACGATCACTCCACTCCCTCCCCTTTAGGTGTAGCGTACTTTATGGATGGTCCCTAATTTTATTTTATTTGGGTGGCTTACAGCTAATAACAATATAATAAGCTATAGAGATAGGTTATAGGATAGCCAATTACAAGCCTCCTCTGATAGGAGTTACATAATATAAAGAATTATTAAACATACATAACAATGATTATACATAACAAACTTAACGGTGACAAAAAATAACTAATTTATCGTACAGCAATAACTATGTAGTTCAATTATGCCTAGGTATTTGTGAGAAATGCGGCATTAATAGATGCAAGGTTGCTAGAGAAAAGGTCAATTTTGGGTTTTGACTTTACGAGCTCAATGAACACTCTCATAGATCTCGGAAAGCAAGAATTTTGACGGTATGAAGTACGCGCATGAGGTATGTGCAGGATATTTCTTATGCGACAATGGCGTGGTGGTATATTAGGGTTAAGCCTGGTTAGTAGATCGGAACAGTCTAGTTTTGCTTGACCTAATTTTTAACAAAAAGCTAATATCGGCGATCGTAAGCTTTTTTTGAATCATTTCAATTCTGTTTGAATGATTAGCCAAACTATAGGATTCCAGACCTGGCTACTGTACTCAATGTGACTACGGACATAGGCACAGTAGAGGATTTTGAGTGTCTTCATTTTAAATAAGTCACTGCTATTGCGGAAGATGAATTCCATATTAGCTTTTACTGATTTGCCGACAATATGATCAATGTGTGGCTCAAAGGTAAGCTAGTTATCTAAAAGAACTCCAAGGTCCCGGACAACTGAGGTACGAGTCAAAATTTGGTTTGAAATGGAGTATTTTATGTATTAGGGGTTGATTTTTACGGGTGAAAGATATTATGTTGCACTTTGGTATACTGAGGTCGAGATTATTGTGTTGACAATAGTTCACAAAACTAGAAATGTCCTCTTGTAGTAAGCGTGTATCAGATAGACTTTTGATAAGGCGGTAAATTTTGAGATCATCAGCAAATATTAGATAGCATTCTTAAAGCAGTTTCCAACGTCGTAAAGGAACAGTAGAGGCCCTAGCAGAGAGCCTTGAGGAACGCCGGAGGGGATGGGTATCCAAGCAGACATAAACCTATTTAAAACCACTGACTGAATCCTGTTCTGGACATAAGAGGAAAACCATCTCAAGAGATGCTCACTAATTCCCAGTTTAAATAGTTTTTTGGAGTAGTATGTGATGATCAACCCTATCAAACGCCTTACTAAAGTCAGTGTAGACGACATCTATCTGGCTACCATTGTCCATGTTTTCGGTCAAGTAGTCAAATAAAGTGGTATATCTGCCTTTTAGAAATCCGTGCTGTCGGGAGTCAAACCAAGGGTTAAGACAGCTGTACAATTGATCATAAATAATGCGGTCGAAAACTTTAGATAATAACAAAACAAAATTTACAGATAGGTCTGTAATTTTCAACTTGGTTGATAGCTCCCTTTTTATGTATAGGCGTAATATGTGCAGACTTCCAGATTTAAGGCAATTGGCCATCAGTTAGAGACCTTTCTTGAATAGAAAGGCAACGGGCTAGGCAAGCTCATCTGCGCACTTTACAATAAATATCGCTGGTACGCCATCAGGGCCAGCAGATTTATACAGATATAGTGTTTTTTAAATGATTCCTAACCGTAGCGACATCAACTTCAATGGTATTAATATTACAGCTAGTGGAGTCGTCGGATGGGTTAGCGCTTGAGGAAGGGGAGGGTGTACTAAAGAACGTTGTGCTAAAAAACTCGGCAAACAAATAGCAGATCTCCTGACCCCCACTGCAATTGCGATCACTATAGGACATAGTTGAAGGAAAACTGAAGTTTTCTCGTTTGTTTTTTATGTAAGACCAGAACACCTTGGGGATTGTAGATAGCAAAGATTCAATTCCTGTGATGTATGTCCTATAGGAGGACCGCTTGATGTCCTTGGCTCTATCACGGAGGAGTTGATATGTAAGAATGTCAGACGTATTCATGTAGGTTTTATACTTTTTGTAATACTTAAACTGTTCCTTAATTAGGTGGATGAGGGCTGTGTTATACCAAGGTGGATATTTTCCGGGATTGTGAATACGCTGCGAAACATGGGAGTCAATAATATCAAATATTATTTTATAGAACTTACTGACTGCGACATCTATAGTGCTGTTGACTGTTGTTGAGTACGATAATGACATGAGTACGATATTTGAATTAGCAGTTTGATTATTGTAGCTATATAACGTTGCTAAAAATATTATTGGACAAGAAAATTGATTTCCCGCCTAGACACTGGCCAAGATAAAGATCTGTCTTAGTTATACATATACCCACCTGACCAGTGACCTGCATTAGAGTAGAGCAGGAGCAGTCTTCATTGCACTCTGACACTGGAAATTCACTACGGAGCCATATTTTTAAAAGAAGAAGAAGATAAATGTCAGTTATGTCACCCATCGGCCATCGCCATCGGCCATCCTTCTGTTTCCCCGCGCAGTACCCCGCTTTTGTCATTTGCATCGAGTAGCGTTAGCATAAAACAGTTTGAAAAATTCAAGCCGAAAATGTATGAATTTTATGTCCTGTAGCGTTGACATAACAACATATTATGTTACAAGTCATTACTTGTCAATGTTAATGTTAAGTTTTGTTATATATTCGTTAAGTTTGTCATTGTTAGTCATAGAGTTATATCTATAGAGACAACACTGCTAGCAATGCATAATATTTTGGCATTTAAATGCAATGCGTAACAAAATAGACTCTTAAATCCTATCTTAATCTTAAAATGTATTCAACATTTTAAGAGTCCATTTTGTTCTCCCTTACTGGTCATACACTAAGAAGCTGTATACCTAATCGTATTGTAACTACACGCAAATATTAATTTCTACAAGACGTCAATATTGTGAATAATATTATAGTATAGCTTGATCACAAGCGCTATACCACGCCTTGGGTATGTGAGCGGCGGTAGCATGCAACATGAAACTCAATTCCTAGAAAGGTTGTGCTTCTATGCTAACTATCAAATCTCGTGATGAGAGGAATACAATTTTTAAGTTGGCTAGCTAATTTTTAAGCTACTATTATATTTCAAGAAACTCTTTATACACGCTGCGACTTTTTATACGCTATTTATATATTAAAAAAGTTTAAATACACAATTTAAATACTTCTTTATACCAACTTTAAACTGTCAATTTATATCGTAAGATACGTCCAACAATTATATTGATCTCGAGTACACCTCAAACTTTTTCTTACCCGTCTCCGGCCGCGCTCCGCCCCACGTCCCTAGGGCGCGGTACAGAGTTTGTGGCCAAGCTAAAATTTTTAACAATTCGAAACTTTTGTCAAAATTTATAAATAATACCAAAACAGTACAACATTTTTTATGCGGTCAGTACTTTAAAGAAATGTCAATCGAGCCGTGTCCGCATTAATTAAACTTTATTCCATAGATTACTACGTCTTTATTCTGTGGTAGTATATAATATATATCACAGATTTAGTATACATAGCCTTTATTTGTGATACTAACGTATGTACATATATTGTATTTGTGATATTTGACTGGATTGGTTTAATAAATAATATTAAATTAATCTGTGGATTGACGAGCCCTTGCAGATATTGAATACACCTTTTATATGTGGCATATGTTGGCGTTTGCTTTCTAAAAATATATTAGTGATATACTGATTGCATTGTTTTCTTCTGTGATTCGGCGATATAAACAAATTTAACATGGTCGGGCACTGGTTATTGATGCATTTGTTACGTGCGAGAATGAACAACCGAAAAAGGCTTCAAAGTAAACAGTATCCAATCGAATTTGAAGACACAAAATCGTCTGTTTTTGTAAGTGGTTTTCCTGTAAAAGTGGAGATATTTGAGCCGGAGAATGTTCAAACATGTCGAGTTTGTCTGAAATCTGGTGAAATACCTATCTACAGAGGAAAGAGCGAGTACTTACCTTGGGCCTTGTCTACCTTTGGCGGTATAATAGTAAAATCTGATGATAAATACCCTAAGTTCCTTTGTAGATCATGCCATGAACTGATACAAGGGGCAATATTGCTCCGGAAAACAGCACAACAAAGTGATAAACTTTTAAAGCAATCTCAAACTGAGAATTTGTCTATATATGAGGAAGTAGACCAAAGCGAAAATAATTCTAACCCTGATGAAAAAGCTGGAGAGTTTACCTGGTCTTCTTATTGCAAAACTAGTAAGAAGGGTTGTAATACATTTGATGAGTACAGTGATCATGGATTAGGAGTGGATGAAGAAGAAAATAGACATAATTTATCATCTTCTGATAAATATTTAACAGTTAAAATTGAAAAAATTTCAGAAAATGATGGAGTAAAGGATTGCAAAAACATTTCCGACCCTAAGAAGAAACGTGTACAAAAAAAAACTCAGCTTAACTATTGTAAAAGGTGTGAATTGGGTTTCAACACATCTGCAGAGTATAAAGAACATAAAAGCAATGAACATGGAAAAAAACGACGTACATGTCCAATATGTAAAAAGACATATGCACCATGCTATTTAAAAATGCATTTAGATAAACACAAAATGGACTACCGGTTTATCTGTGATATATGTGGAAAGAAGTTTTTTCAACGGGGAAATTTTGCAAGTCATCGAGCAATACATTTCCCCAATCTACCATTCGAATGCCCACATTGTCCATACAAGGGGAGGTTTAAAGATGCTCTAAAAATGCACATGCGATCTCATACCGGTGAAAAGCCGTACCCATGTACCCAGTGTCCAACGAAATGTACCAGTAAGAGTAATCTAACCAAGCACATGCGTATTCATAAAACAGATCATGATTATAAGTGCAGTGCATGCGGAAAAGGCTTCCATACAAAGATAGATTTAGATAAACACTTTAAAGTGGAACACCATGGTATTAAAGAACATGTGTGTGATGATTGTGGTAAAGCCTTTGGGTACAGGAAACAATTAACAAAACATACTCTTAAGGTGCACAAACGAGAAAAGATGAAATGTGGAGGGATGCCAGTTTACATGAAAGTTCAGTGTCAAGATCTAGAGTCCACTTACAAGAATGCTGCCAATGTCTAACACTATATAATATAATTGTAATAATGATAATTATTGTTACTAAGTATAATAATAAATAGCTTTTTATATTTCTCATGGAAAATTTAGATTTAGCTATTCATGCTGTTTTAAGTATTAGCCAATATGTTCTAAGATCCTGCTCTGGAATGCCTATGTTAAATAAAAAAAAATAATTAATCATAACTTTTTGGACTGAATTTTTTAAGACCATCGAGTGGCAAAGGGGCAAAAAACACCTTACATCCACTTACCTCCTGGGTGAAGTCAGCCCCGGACCTTCAATTTTATTTTAGGCTGGGGAAAAACTGAAATATGCCGTCCCGAGTCATATATTATTACCTTCATCAACTTTATAATTTAAGGTTTAGAAAGTGGCAATCTATAGGAGCCAGTGCTTGGACCATATTATATGTTATAGTTTGGCTAAAAGATTTAACCCTGTATTTTTTTGACTAGCAACAAGAGGACGTTTGATTTTATTGATTAAGAGCAATTTTCATCATGTCGGATATTCGGTTCCATCAGCGCGCAGTGCGCACTGTCCTCCGTTCTCTCGACACCCAAAAGTCGTGTGGGTCAGAAGGAATACCTACTATTGTGTTGAAAAAGCGTGCTCAAGAGTTGACCCCGGTCTTAACGCGTCTTTTTCGACTCTCCTACTCCTTATGGCATAGTCCAGACGTCCTGGAAGACAGCGTTGTTCCACCCGATCCCCAAAAAAGGTGACCGCTCCAATTAATCCCTCCAACTACAGATAAATCGCAATAACCTCCCTGTTCTCAAAGATAATGGAAACTATCATCAATAGTCAACTCTGATACTTCATCTAAGTATACGAGAATTATTAAGTGACAAACAGTACGCTGTACGGGTTCCTTAGGGTCGCTCAGCTGGTGATATCTTGGCGTATTTGAGTAGACGTTGGGCTCAAGCGATTGAATCAGAGTAACATGTATTCGCTGCTAGTTTAGACATAGCGAAGACCTTCGTTCGGGCTTGGCAGAAAGCGCTTTTCTGCCAAAGCGCGCCAAGACACAGGTTTGCACGTTCACCGCTAAAAAGACATCAATGGTCGTGGATCCTCGTTTTGAAGGCTCTCTTCCAACATTGAATAATAATAATAATAAATCGTTTATTGTTCATCTCCACAAATTACACGGATACAATGGTACTTACGAACTAACCGCGACACTAGTTATTATTGTAATTTGTAGATCTGGGGTCTTAACTAGGCCAAAGCCTGTAATATAAAACCTCCAGGGACCAGGCCCCCCAAAACAAATCTTTACCATTACAGTTTATATAATACTAGTTGACCCCGCAGACGTTGTCCTGCCGAGCTATTTTGTGAATCTAAACCATTCTCAGATCCCCTT